>OX393576.1:45529829-45754852 GCA_947652605.1 Elmis aenea
CTAGAAGTAGAAGGGATGAGGTTGTTCAAAAACACGAGTACACAATTTGCTGGGGTTGCGTAATTAAAACGAAAAATATTCGTTGTTTAACTATCTCATGGGTATAACCCGCTTGAACAACCCGTCCGCCCCGAGGCTCTCATGCAGGTACCGAACGTCGCAGCGCGCTCCCGAGTCGAGGTCAGGCGTTTGATGCTAAAGTGGTTTTGTTTGCTGATTAGCGAAAGTGGTTATCGTGTTGTTGTTGTTTAGACGAGACAGGTTTTGTAAAAAACTGCTTTTTTGATAGGTATTTATTTAATCGTTTAAATGTTAACACTTTATGCTATGCTTCAAAAGATAACAATGTCTTCTCTCTCTTTTGACAATAACAATTTAAACTGGCTTTAAAATGCAATAACAAAAACTTACCCAATTTGCATAGTAGGCGGGAGTTGTTAAGCTCTTTGACGTTTTTAAATGTATATTTTCTGTAGTTCAATATAGATGGTGCAATTTTTCAAATTCAAAACGAGGGAAACTGTATAATATTAGTATGCTACACTGTAGATGGCGCTACTATGACTAGTATCGCTTTATATGGTACGTATCATACCTGATACCATATGACTGTATAATATTAGTATGCTACACTGTAGATGGCGCTACTATATGAGAACTATGACTAATATTGCTTTATATGGTACGTATCATATCTGATACCATATGACGGTTGTAGGCGGGAGTTGTTAAGCTCATGAACGTTTTTTAAATGAATATTTTCTGTAGTTCAACATAGATGGCGCAATTTTCCAAATTACGGGTGAAACTGTATGCTACACTGTAGATGGCGCTACCATATGAGAACTATGACTAATATCGCTTTATATGGTGCGTATCATATCTGATACAATATGCGGCAAGGGGTAAGGGGTAAAGATAAAAAAATGCCCAAAAGATCCAAACTTCTCAGTTTCCAAAAATTCCCAAAAGTTCAAAAATTCCCATAGGTTCCAAAAATTCCCAAAAGTTCCAAAAATTCCCAAAAGTTCCAAAAATTCTTATAGGTTCCAAAAATTCCCAAAAGTTCCAAAATGTCAAAAATTCCCAAAAGTTCCAAAAGTTAAAAAAATTCCCATAAGTTCCAAAAATTTCCAAAAATTCAAAAATTGCCAAAAACTCCCAAAATTCTTATGGGTTCCAAAAATTCCCAAAAGTTCCAAAAGTTAAAAAAATTCCCAAAAGTTCCAAAAATTCCCAAAAGTTCCAAAAATTCTTATAGGTTCCAAAAAATTCCCAAAAGTTCCAAAATGTCAAAAATTCCCAAAAGTTCCAAAAGTTAAAAAAATTCCCATAAGTTCCAAAAATTTCCAAAAATTCAAAAATTGTCAAAAACTCCCCAAATTCTTATGGGTTCCAAAAATTCCCAAAAGTTCCAAAATGTCAAAAATTCCCAAAAGTTCCAAAAGTTAAAAAAATTCCCAAAAATTCCAAAAATTCCCAAAAAATCCAAAAATTCTTATAGGTTCCAAAAACTCCCAAAAGTTCCAAAATGTCAAAAATTCCCAAAAGTTCCAAAAGTTAAAAAAATTCCCAAAAGTTCCAAAAATTCCCAAAAAATCCAAAAATTCTTATAGGTTCCAAAAATTCCCAAAAGTTCCAAAATGTCAAAAATTTCCAAAAGTTCCAAAAATTAAAAAATTCCCATAAGTTCCAAAAATTCAAAAATTGCCAAAAATTGCCAAAAATTGCCAAAAATTCCCAAAATTCTTATAGGTTCCAAAAATTCCCAAAAGTTCCAAAATGTTAAAAATTCCCAAAAGTTCCAAAAGTTTAAAAAATTCCCAAAAGTTCCAAAAATTCTTATAGGTTCCAAAAAAAAAATCCACAATTCCCAAAAGTTCCAAAAATTCCCAAAAGTTCCAAAATGTCAAAAATTCTCAAAAGTTCCAAAAGTTAAAAAAATTCCCATAGGTTCCAAAAAATTCCCAAAAGTTTAAAAATTGCTAAAAATTCCAAAAATTCAAAAAAATTCTCAAAAGATACAAAAATTCAAAAATTCCCAAAAGTTCCAAAAATTCAAAAATTTCCCAGTTTCATAATACCCAAAAGTTCCAAAATTCCCAAAAGTTCCAAAAGAAGAAATATTTAGATCTATAGTAAATTTTTAATTTTACGTCGTTAAAAATAATAATACCTTCTAATCGTTTGAATTTCCTGTACAGACACATCGAACGACTTAATATCTTTATTGAAAACCATAAATATGTAAATAAAATGAATATGAAAGTGATTGTTTTTCGTAATATGTTAATATATATATATAGTTTTACAGTGATTACTTTAAGCAGTAGTGTGACAGCTTCTTAAATAAAAACAATGAGTGATGTAACAATAACTGAGGTGCAGTTGGAATCTATATTTCAACAGAATTGCTGTAATTATCACCGTCTCCTTATAATCCAGATTATTTGGCCCAATCTCTCAGAACATCAACGAAAAAAATGGAGTCAATATCAACCGTGTTTAAAACATTTTAATACGGATACGAATATGGATCATGTGGACGGACCTAATATTTTAAAAATTAATTGCAAGACTTGTCAAAACTCAAAGTAATTGTTAAAACTTCTACAGTTGCTTGACGCATCTGAGCCAGGCGTCATGTTACCAGCTTTAGTCATTTTGTCTGCAATATCTCTGAACGTTTTGTACGTAAGTCGACCGTTTAATACTGAATATGCTTTGATCACCTTTGATTTCAATACCAGCAAACCCGTAAATTGGTATCACATGTCTAAGGATTATTCGATTTATAATATCCGACTTTATAAAATTGATGTTTCGAATTTTACTTCAAATAATAGTTATATTTACTATAGACTAAATTATGTTTACAAAAATTTTACACGACTGTCCAATTGGCAACTTCTTTATTTTAATAATTCTTCTTCAATTACTGATTCCGTGATAGATGAAAAAGTACGTAGTTATACTTTTGTTGATTGGATTTTATTATTAAACAGTTATCTATGTTTCCTGTTTTACATACTGGTTGCAGTATTTGTAATAAAGCATAAAAGATTTAAACTATAAGTAAAAATAACAAGAATGATGATATCATGTTTTTTTTTCAATCATGCGACTGGACAAGTTTTTTTATTGTTGTGAAACACGATTGTAGAAGGATAGGTACATTTTAAGTATATATACTGAGAGTTTATTTCATTTCGGTCGACTTTATTATCGTTTATATCAAAATTATTTTTGAATACTAAGTTTGTTTTTTTTTTTTTCAACTTTTCCATTAAAATGAATTCGGGTAGTAGTAGCGTAGAGTTAACACATACTAAATTTATTTCTAGACCTTTTGATAAGAGAACAAATTCTGTTGAAATAAATAAGTTTTTGGAGCAATTAACTGAATATTTTGGTCAGGTTTGCGTCGCCGGTGGTTTTCCCACTTTTCTGTTAAATAAAACCTTACAGTATAGTGATGTTGACATATACGTGAATTGTGCTTTTCTTGATGAAACAGCTATAGAAAAATTTGGTGTCTGTAAGAAGGTTTATTCAGATTACTATCGCTGGGGATCCTTTATTCTTTACCAAAAACGTATTGCTGATGTACTTTTCGAAATTATTTGTATACCTTTTTTTAATACTTTAACCACTGAAATGTATGCATTGCGAGTTATACATTCATTTGATCTTGAAATATGTAAAAACGCGTTGTATATGGATTACCCTTCTTCAAATAATTATTTTACTATTGAGACGCCGCTTTCGAAACCCATTAGTGCTAACAGTGCCAAAGAAAACCGAAAACTAAAATATACAACGAGAATCAACAAACATTATTGCTCAACTTATCAACCCTACAGTTTAAAGTTGGCTGCATATATTGCTCTTGTGATATGTTCGTGATTTTAAAAACTGTAAACAAAAAAAATCATGTAATGCACATTTAAGTTTTTAGCTGATAGGAAAATTATTAAACCACTACGTAACAAAGTCTTCTTGAAAGTCGTGTCCCACCAGACTGGTTAACCTTTCCAAGTGAAGGTCGTACGTCACCAGACTAGTGAACGTTTCCAAGTGAAGGTCTTACCTCTCCATACTGGTTAACCTTTCGAATTGAAGGTCTTACATCGTCAGACTGGTTAACCTTACAACTAAGATTGTAAACATGTTGTTATGTTTTTCATTGTTAACATGATACCTTGCGAAACGGGTTTTGAGCTATATATAGGGATATGAATGTATACATCAACAGTTGACAGTTATATATCCTTCAAGATGCAGCAGCTCGAAGAAATAAATTCGATTGGTTTAGCATCCAACTTTAAACCACAACTTAAAATTAAAGACATGGTGATCGACAAGTTCTACAACGTGCTTGGGATAGATACTGCGACTACGAAATTCGGCAAAGCAGTAGTCGTGGAAACGGACGAGCATTCCATTTTTTTACCGAAACGGATGGTCGACAAATTCGATGCAGTCACGCTTGAAAGGATGAGAAGTTCGCAGTATGCTTTGGTTTTTCGTGGACTCAAACCCACCGGTCAAGCAAAACCTGCATCGTTGGTGGAATTCGTGAAATTGTAATTAGTGGTAAGTTAAATTTAAAATA
This sequence comes from Elmis aenea, assembly GCA_947652605.1. Lineage (NCBI taxonomy): Eukaryota > Metazoa > Arthropoda > Insecta > Coleoptera > Elmidae > Elmis > Elmis aenea. Next base: position 45,534,445 of record OX393576.1, read on the forward strand.
AACTAGTTAATTTGCTAAGTCGATTAAATTTACAGTAAATAAAAATGGAGCATTTTAGTGAAACGGCGAATGGCATGCATTTAACATTAAAAGCAGCTTATGTAAACTTACAAAGTAGTCGCGATCCCAAAGAACTTACAATTCAGACTTGGATTCGTTATAGTGGTAAAACTATTCGTTTACTTTTGCGAGCATTGCGATTGTCAAACTTAAGTTTTGGTGAAAAGCGAAATTTAGAATCATTGTTGGGTAATGTAAAAAGATATCAATTATTATTAAAAAATTTATTATATAATAAAAAAAAAAAAAAACATGGTGGTAAACTTAAAAGTCATAGAGGTGATCGTGTTGCTTGGGTGGATATAAAGAGTGCATTTAAATCTAGAATCCGTTCAGGACTCATTATAAATTTTAAACATAAATTATTAACATCATTTTTGGATGATTGTTTCTATTTGTTTGCAAGTCGTATAAAAAATGAACACCAAAAATATCAATGTCCTTTTAAAATTAACGTTGTGTTTTGTGCTGAATTTGTTAAACAAACGGGAAGCAATCAAGTTTTTGATGAAAAACATTTTAGTTCAAAAAACCAAATGTTAATTTTTAGTCAACTCTCTAATGACGATTTAAAAAATTGGTTTTCTGATAATGTTATCGATTTCGTTAACACTAAATTAGATAAATTTCAAGAGTCAGATAGTGGGTGGTCGCTTTCCAATATAATATCGTTAGCTATCAACATTAATCATTGTGATCAGTTATTTAATTTTGGATCATCCTATATCGAATTACCGAAGGAAATAAAATCGAAAAGGGCTATTGTTAACGTTAAGAACATGGATAATGCATGTTTTGGTCACGCTGTGATTTCGGGATTGTTTCCTGTTAAACAAAATCCTTCTCGTGTTTCATCCTATCCACCGTATGAAACCGTATTAAATTTAACGAATATCACTTTCCCCATGACCATAAGTCAGGTTTCAACGTTTGAAAAAAATAACGATATATCAGTCAACGTGTACATTTTAAAATTTAAAAAACGTAAATATATAACTTACCCGGTCTACTTAACTTCAAATAAAAAAGATACTCACGTAAATTTATTAATGATACAAGAAAATTACAAAGATGGTAACGTTGAAAACAATCAACATTTTTGTTGGATTAAACATTTCTCGAGATTAGTGCGTTCCCAGTTAACGAGTCATACGGCTAAAATATTTATTTGTGATAGATGTTTACAATATTTTACTAGTGATTTAAAATTAAATTTACATTCAAATGATTGTAAAACGATTAATAATTGTAAAATAACGCTACCTACAGAGGGAACGTTGTTGGAATTTACAAATTTTTCTTACAAAGAATATTTACCTGTTGTGGTGTACGCTGATTTTGAATGTTTGTTAAAAAATGTTGATAGTACTAGCGAACAGTCTACAGTAAAATATCAAGAACATGAACCATATAGTGTTGCTTATTACGTTCATTGTCGATTCAATAAAAATTTATCATTTTTTAACTTGCATAGAGGATCTGATTGTTGCACTTGGTTTGCAAACCAACTTGAAAAAATATTAGTGGACTTTCAAAGTTATTACGACACTGTCGTACCAATGCATCCACTAACACCAACCCAACAAAAAGAGTTTTATGAAACCACCATTTGCCATATGTGTGAAAAACAAATTCAAAATGAAACAGGTGTTAAAGATCATGATCATTTTACGGGAAATTATAGGGGAAAAGCGCATTATACTTGCAATCTTAATTATGATAAATCAAAATATGTTATTCCTGTAATATTTCACAACTTCTCCGGTTACGATTCCCATTTTCTTGTCAAAGATTTAGCTCACGCGTTCCCAGGTAAATTATCTCTTTTACCACTCAATAAAGAACGTTATATTTCGTTTACAAAAGAACGCATTGGTTCACGTTTAAAATTACGATTTATAGATTCGTACAGATTTTTGAGTGCATCTCTCGATACACTTGTATCATATTTGAATCGAGATCAGTTTAAAATTTTGGATTCTATTTATCCACATCTTTCTGATACCGAAAAATTGTTGTTAACGAGGAAAGGTATTTTTCCGTATGAATATTTGGACAGTTGGGAAAAATTAAATGACAATGAATTACCAACAAAAGAATTATTTTTTAGTAAACTTAAAAACAGTCACATATCAGATGTTGAATACCTGCATGCTCAGAATGTTTGGAATACTTTTAACATTAAAGACTTGGGTTCCTACAGCGATTTATATTTGAAAACAGATGTAATTTTGTTGGCGGATGTGTTTGAAAATTTTCGAATAGGTTGTAAAGATAGTTACGATCTTGATCCAAGTAACTACTATACAATAGCAGGATACACATTCGATGCCATGCTAAAATATACCAAAGTTAAATTAGAATTACTCTCTGATATTGATATGTTATTGTTTTGGGAGAGGGGTTTAAGGGGTGGTGTCAGTCAATGTTCGACTCGACATGCTGTTGCAAATAATAAATTTTTATCGGGGTACAATCAAAATTTACCGTCTAATTATTTAATGTACTTCGATGTTAATAATTTATATGGTCATGCAATGTCGCAATTTTTACCATATGGTGGTTTTCAATGGTTATCACAATCGGAAATTGATGAGTTAAACGTACTTGACGTTAGTGATCAATCTCCAGTCGGTTATTTATTTGAAGTCGATTTAGAGTATCCTGCACACTTACATAATTTACATAAGTACCTACCCTACGCATCTGAACATCGCGTACCCCCAAACAGTAAATGTCAGAAATTATTATTAACGTTATATAATAAAGAAAAATATGTTTTACATTACCGAAGTTTGAAACAATGTTTACAAGCTAGTCTAGTCCTTAAAAAGATACATAGAGTATTAAAATTTCAACAAAAACCGTTTTTAAAAAATTATATTGATTTTAATACAAACAAACGTCAACATGCAAAAAACGAGTTTGACAAGCATTTCTATAAACTATTAAACAACGCTGTATTTGGAAAAACTATTGAGAACGTTCGTAAACATAGAAATGTAAAGCTAGTTACCAAATGGGATGGTCGGTTTGGAGCATTGTATTACATAAATAAACCAAACTTTCATAGTAGAGCAATCTTTGATGAAAATTTAGTTGCTATTGAGTTACGTAAACTTGAAATTAACTATAAAAAACCAGTTTACGTCGGAGTGTCCATTTTAGATATCTCGAAACTTTGTTTGTACGATTTTCATTATAATTATATGTTGACTAAGTTTACCACTGACGAATGTAAATTATTATATACCGATACTGATAGTTTAATATATTCAATAATTTGTGACAACTTTTATGATAATCTGAAAACGGATATTCATCTTTTTGATACAAGTGACTACCGAGAGAATAACGTTTTTAATATTCCTCGTGTGAATAAAAAAGTTCCAGGTTTGATGAAAGATGAAAATAACGGTTGTATTATGACAGAATTTGTTGGATTGAAATCAAAAATGTATAGTTTTACTATAGATGGAGGTGGTGTGGTTAAAAAAGCTAAGGGTGTGAATGAATCAGTTGTAAAAAAAATGATTTCTTTTGAAGATTATCTTAAATGTTTAAAAACCAACATTGTTCTAACCGCTTCTCAATTTCATATTCAGTCTGAGTTACACAAAGTATTCAGTGTACAACAAATGAAAATAGCTCTCAGTGCAAATGACGATAAACGTTACATATTGACTAATGGTGTAGACACTTTACCTTGGGGACATTGCGCAGCTGCAGAATAAATAAATGTTAAATGTATAAAATGCTCCATAGCACGATTAGTACTTCACAAACGTCTCGATAATCTTAACGTGCTTAACTGCGAAAATGAGTGTACCCGACATCAACGCTATTATCTCTGAAGATTCTATAACAGAAGATGACATCGATCCCACACAAATTGAAGAAATCATCATACCTATAAACGTTAACTGTGAAAATGTGGTACACAGACATTTGTGGAGTCAACATTATCAACGCAAAGTTGTTCACGATGACTACGCCAAAGAAGATGAGTGTTATACCTTCTATTCGTTAAATTCATTTACGCATAAAAAAATTAATTTCGTATGTCTTCACTGTTTTGATTTAGCAAGGTACGTTTGGTATAATAGCGTACCAAACGCATTTTCCAAAAGACATCATTGTCATACTTCTTACAAATTGTATTGTGATAAGTGCAAAAATCTTTGTAATCTTCCACCTCAAAATAGGTGTGCAACTTTGACATTTTATCATCAAATAAAAACAGAACCGGTTTCTGCAAATAATTATGTTAACATTCCTTCGTTGGAATAAACGATTAAACTACTACTTTTAAAATTTCAATTTTTTTTGTTATGATTAAGATAATGTTTTAGTTATATGTAAACTTTAGATTTAAATGGTTTGTGGTTTATGTGAATATTTGTAATCTTTTGTCTTAATAAATACATATTTTTAATTGCTTCTTTTATTTACGTTACTCCTTTGATACCAGATTAAACGATTTAGGTTCAGTCTTAAACTTAAAAAAAAACAACAAAAAAAATAGTTTATTAAAATTTTATTTTCTTAAAATAAAGTACAAAACAATTAAAATAAAGTACAAAAACAATTAAAATATTAATGTATTACATTTTCCTCTCGCAATTCTTCAATTATTGAAAGTATTTCATTTTCATGGTTGTTATTACCGGCTGTTTTTGAAGCCCATAATAAGCGCAAACGACTTATGAGCTCAGCAGGTTTGTTCCAGTAAACGTATTCTAAAGGTCTATCGTTGTACGTCTTTTTGGAAGTAGAAATTCCTTCGCCACCCCAAGTTTGAAGACGTCTTGCTCTTGTTTCATAGGGCGTCCTTCTAGATGATGACGATGTTTTTGGAGTTTCGTCAAGTAGTGGTTTTATAATAAAAGAATATTTATAACCTCTATTGCTTTTAACTCGATTAGTGGGATGAAAACCTTGTTTATGTAAATTAGTTTGATCCATTATTTGCTTATAGATCTTCCTATCATTGTCTTTAACAAGACGGTACGAGGGTCTATCCATGAAAAGTAATTCGTAAAGACCCTGCGTGCCTTTGTGTAAAACATTGTTAATTTTTATGTCAGCACCGATAATTTCGATAGGTGTGTTACCTATCGACCAGGAATCAGTCACCTGATCATAATGAACTCCGTAAGTATAATCGATTTCTTTTTTATCATCTTTCAGTAATTTTTCCAAATACTGACGAGGTAACGGATCGTATTGCTCGAGGAAGAGGTTGAAAACATCCTGACTGGTTTGTAACGTATCACTAAACACGTTCTCTTCTTCTTCTTCGTCTTCATAAGGTGGTGAGTCAGCAATGACGTCAGTTGTTAAAAATCTGGGCGTAGCTTGCTGTCGCATGGATTTGCTAACATTATCATCATCATCATGAGTTTTAAAACTATGTTTTAATGGTGATTTAACTGAATCACCTTTTTCTAGTTTGATTTCACGTTTTACATCTGCCCTTGTTTGTTTTATAATTTCCTTCAGAGGTTCCGTTATAGGTTTATACGTTTGCTCACGTTGAAATGTTTCCTCAGCTTGACCTAGTTTTAAATCTCTATATTTTTTTCTTATGGCTTTGCTTGTCTTAATTAATTCACGTTTTAATTTTTCATCTTTTTTATTCATGTTGTATACTTAACGAATACCAACATACTGAGATCATAACATAAACCCAACAAATTAATATAGCGATAACAATCTTATTACGCGCAACGTACGTCAACCCCTACAAATGTATATAGAAATCAAAATTCTTACGGTATCGACCATTTTCCAAATCACTGTCTTTATCTATCACTAACACACTATATTTATCATCTTTCCAACAAGCATTGCAAATATTTTTGAATTGTGTAAAAGTCATGTCACTATTAACATGTTCATTATAGACATGTTGTAAATTAACGTAGTCCTGTTTAAAAAGAACAATTAAGTTAGCGTTATCGCGAATCAATTGTTTTGGAATTTTTGAATATGTCTGACAAAGATAAAAGCTATCAACGTTGTTATGTCGACCCATACAAAAGTATTCGCGCATTCTATTTTGTTTGTCGCAAATTATATCATCAAAAATAAATATTGAATTACGTTTAGCCTCTCTCGGATCACAAATAGCCTCGTTGTCTGTGAAAGTATAATAACCTATTTCCTTTACATGCCCGAGAGCATGTTTTAAGAACAGATATTTGGGTTGATTTAAAAATTTTGAATAGATGTATACGTTTTCGAATCGTAAACCATTTAAATCGGTAAGCAAGGTTATAAGGAGGTTTGTTTTACCAGAATTACTTGGTCCACATACTAGAGCACGAATTGATGACGGAAGCAGCGGACCATGTTTACGTTCATCGTTTACAACTTCTAATTTATCATCAAAATTATTTATCGGTAACGTTGCTTGTTGCTTTATTAACCGCATGCTTACACTTTACCCTCTAATGTTTTCAATTTTTCTTCTATATTTCGTATTTTATCGTTTATAGCCACAAGTTCAGACTGTATTTCTCTTTGCAAGAGCGGAAAAATATTATCAACGTATGCTTTGGTGGATGCATCTTGCGCTTCGGTGGGATTGCGAACATTACTCAGTCTTTTGTTTTCAATGTTAAAATCACCTGATTGTGTTAACGTAAATCCTTGTCCAGGTATGCCACGTAAAAGTTTCGTTTTGATTGCTGTCGACGTGTGTCTACCGAACTTGTCAACACTCATTACGAAATTAACAACTTCCTACCTTAAACTAAGCTTATATAAAACAAACAAAGACAATCCATTAAAGTTATTTTATTTTATTTTATTAAGTTTTATCAATAATACATTTAACATTTATATATTTAACCTTATTGCACTACGTTCGTTTTGTCTATCCAAGATCGTTCATCAAGTCCAAGCCATTTTACATACAACTTGTTTCCTTTTCGACGCAATACTTTTTCAACGAGATAAATGTCAGGGTTCAAGGTTTTTTGCAATTCATACTCGTAAAATCCACCTTCAATAGGACGTCCTTGCATATCTTCCAGTTTATACGTCACGGGGTTGGTTAATTGAACTTTAGTAATTTTAAATAACTCCGTTGACCAAGATGGTGTGTAACCTTTTTCGAAGATGCTTTTAAATTTACTGATTCTAACGACCTCGTTAATTTTATAGCGACCTTTACCAGCCACTTTTAAATGACTGTACACATTCAATTTTGTACGACTACGAACGTCACCCGGTTTCATGTTAGTTGTGCTGTGCTTACGATTATTGTAATTTTTAACGACTTCATTTAATATATCAATCCATTTATAGTTACCACGTAAACTAAAGCGTTTATATAAATCATTTTTTATCGTTCTTATTGCACGTTCCGCAATTGCTGCTTTTTTAACGCTATAAGTTGAATAATGATTAATATTATATTTTTGCATAAGTAGTGCAAAAGATCGGTTGTAAAATTCAGTACCGTTGTCAGTTTGCAAATTGTCGGGAATATTACCTCGTTTTAGTATTGCACTTTCAAACATTTGCACTACCTCTTTGGCATTTTTTGATTTTAACGGTACAGCCCAAATATATTTTGAATAACAGTCTATGACTAACAACATATACTTGAATCCTTTATTTTCTCTGGCATACAATCCAAATTCCGCCAAATCAGCTTGATACAAATCTTTTAACTTTTTGATAACAGTTCGCCGTCGCGGAAAGTTTTTACGAGCTGGTTTGTGCAATTCATTAACCACTTGTTGTTTCGTCATTTTCAATTATTTATGAAAGATTTCTTTACTGAATTGACTTTTATAAAGTTTGCTTATACACTGATGGTTTGCAACAGAAGGGGTGAAGAATGTAATCGTAAATTAATTTTACGTTTTCCACAGCACACACACCACTATCATGATAATAACACTTAGCATTCCATTGTGATTTATTCAACTGCGGTATATTTTTCAAATTAACAATTTGATCCAAATCTTTTACGATTACATCACCGTAAAAATATTTTCGAAGGAAATCACATTTTATTTCACCTTTACAGTATATTACGGTAGCATACTTTTTAATATCACTTAATATATGTGGTATTCGTGATAACTCGACATCACCGTCGGACCACTTCAGTTTGTGATGATTTTTGGTTAACCAATTTGCCTGACGTTGAAGAGAATTTGAGAGATATTTAAATGGAAATGGTTCTTTAAACACATAGTGTGCAATTCGTTCACCATCCCATATTGCAAGCTCTTTTGGTACAAACTCTGGCGTTTTAAAACCTTGCACGTCGATTACGATACAACTCATAATTTACGAACATCTCCGTTCAGGGGTCTATACTGCACCAAACAATCATGTAGAATAAGAGCGTACGCGGTAGTATCTGCTGTAAATACTCCTGTCGCTTCGAATTCCAAACGGATATCCACAGTGGACGATTTGAGAGACTCGTTTTGTTTTGAACAATCAATCACGTAGACCATAGAATTATGAAATTCTGTATACGTTAACAAAGGCTGATCAGGACGATTATAATAACTCTTTTGAAAGTTAGCATAACTGTGATATGCTAACGCATACCGATTTTTTGTAATATCCAAATTCCATTGTTCGTATGGGTATACTTCATGTAAATGTAATTTTATATTTGACAGGAAATTATGATCAAAACGACTGGAATCTTCAAGCTTATTATTTTTACGATTTTTCTGAAATGCAAAAATTATGTAACGTGGTTTTTCTAAATGTCTCGAAGTTTTGACCGGCCAAACGTCTGCTTGAGCTTGACGCAAGGATGGTAGTTCATATAGATCCCATTTTCGAAAAGCGATATTAATAGGAACATTTTTATTCAACTGTTTTAATAAATCCAATTTTGCTTCTTCGTTTAACTTAATATGAGGTACTTTCCATTGAACTTTAAGCAAGTCTAACGTAACGTTATTATTGGCGGACTGATAACAATTTTCATCACTCTTAGATCGAATCAATATCAATTCCAAACTGGTATTAATAAAAACCTTTTTATAATCCTCGGCTGATCCTAATAAATGTTTTAACGGTATGCAGGCACTGAAATTATCAGTAAGATTAGCACTTTTTTCATTTTTGAAATCCAAAAACCATCCAGCAGACTGAAGAGCTCTACTTTCAAAATCGTTGTAAGATACGAGTCCTTTTAAGGTACTAGTAATGCCCGGTTGTTTCGTAGAGTCTATTTCTTGACCGTTCAATTCTAACCGAATTTCATCGAAAAGAAAAGCTAAGGAGTTATTCGTTAACTTATATTCATTCTTAAGATCAGGATCTGTTTTAGTAACCACACCTTCAATGTATAAAAAACTATCACAAACAGCCGATAATAAGTCCTGTCGTTGTATGCGTATACGAATTTCATCTGTATTGGCGAACTTAACGGATCCATACGGTTGATATGTATGAAGTTCTTCACTCGAAATTAATTCATCGAACACAACACCATCAAAAACATTTAATTTTTCGAACGACGCCATTGATGTTTTTTAACTCGAAGCCCGATAGACTGTAAGAATAGTAAATCACTACGTGTTAACGGATTCACGGATTGTGATTTAATAGGTTTAGTTCGCTTCGGAAATCCTCTTTTATTGCTAAAATCTATCCCCATCTGTTAGTTGTTTTAGTTCTAGTCGTACTGTTAGTTTTTCGTTGGCAAAATTTACCAAATCACCGTCCTGGTCAACGATTGTCAAGGTAATGTTATTGATACTTTTTGTTAAAACAGGTAAATATATAATATTTGCAGGTTCCTTAGTTAATCGGTAACCTGGTTCAACGTCAACGTCAAATTCAAAAATTGTATGTGACAAATCGTTATTATAATAAGCTCCACTTGTAATGTTACACTCGATTCTGATATTTATTATTTTCACAATTTCCACAGCTTTGTCAGACGAATGTAATTTATTCGGTTCCAATGATTGAGAAAATCCTAACAATTGTCCGATTGATTTTTTAGCACTAAAATCAAGAGTGAAGGTACTCTGAATTTCACACTTCAAGGTATTGTCATTCGGTCGAAGCAGAAAATTATTACTCCCCAGTTTACTCTGAATATAAGTATTTATTTCTGTAACTTCGTAAGCTCCAGGTGGTATGACGATCGTTTGTAGTAATTTTTCCTCAGGTTTTTTTTCATCAGGTATAAAATACGTTAAGATGTTATTAGCTTCATGTACATTTGGAATTGAATTATAACTGTAAAAACCAACCAAACCAAGTCCATACGAAAACTTCGGATTCAATTCTATCGGTGGAAAGTATGTACTAGTGAGGACGTTGCTATTACCTGTCAAGGTGAATGTTCGAAACATTCTAACCACTTTTAGACGAATAACTACTACTTATTTGTCACAAAATTTGAGTGCTTGAAAAACTTTAGTTAAACTTTTCACCTTTTCATATTCGCAAACCAGTTGTTGTAACTGTTTTATATTTTTTAATAAACAATCAATTCTTGTTCTCAGTTCTTCGTTTTTCTGCTCAACGATTGCATTCATTGTACAAATCTTGAACGCTACTAAACTATTCGTTTATACAATATCATTATATAGAAATTTTAAACATAAATGACCACAATTATAAGTATTATATTTTTGATGTACTTCGTAGTTGTATATGATTTTACTACCTCGAAAATAATCTACAACTTCTTTAGGTGGTCTTAAATTACCGAAACTATCAAAATAGTCTACACTTGAGTTTCGTTTTCTATATGCAACCCAATGTGTTCCGGGACCGTCATCATCATCCAAATTTACTATTGCACTTTCATTTTTATACGGTTTATTGGGTAGCATATTTTTCATGAAGACTCCGCGAAAGTAAGGAGCATTTTTAGCATATTTTAACAAATCAGCGTCGGTAAGTGGTCTACGAGGTAGTTGCTCAATTAGTTTTTTGAAGATTTCATGTATAAACCCAACCCTTTTTTGTACGGTTTCAAATATAAAGCACTTCCTTTTGTTTTACCTAAAGCAACAGCTTCCATCGTTTTATTATGTCGTTCTGATTCTTGAAGTTGTTTCGTTGCATCTTTCGCCTCATTCACTGCTTTGACAATTCCAGCTACACCCCCTGCAAGACCTCCCAAAGCTGACAAACCGGCAAATATAGCTGGTAAAAAAGGTAAAAATCCACCTCGTTTTGGTATAGCAATTACACGAGGTATTTTAACTTTTCGTTTTCCTCCTATCGTCTTGACAATGTGTTTAGCTGCTGTTAATGCAACACTTGCACCTTGATGTTGATCTTTAACACCAGACCGTTTGAGAACATCTTTTATTTTTCGAACAACGTGAGAATTAAAATTAATTTGACGTTTTACCTTCTTTTTTCTAATTTTTCTAATCTTTTTTCTACTTCCTAAACCTAATTTACGTTTAGCTTTCATAGCGTTGGTTACTGTCCAGGCTGCAATTTTTTCATTAAATGATGCGTCCGGAGCGTTGACTCTCCGCCAAGCCTTTTCTTGTAATAAAAGATCTGCCTCATGTCTTTTCTTTATATCCTCTTTATGAATAAAATATGATATATCGTGTTCTCTACACGCAGCATCTAATGGGTTTACACCAACTTCACCTCGAAGCAAACGTTTCTCTAATTTAGTACCTGGCCCACAAAACTGAAATCCCGGCAAATGAATTTCGAAGGGTAATTTATTTATAACGTCGTTAACAAACGACATTTTTTTTAAATTTTTTAATATGCTTGTTTGTGAACACTTTTTTTCAAGTTTTATTGACTTCAGAGGTATCAGTTAGTTGAAGGTTAGATATAACCAACAAGTTGACTCACGATCAAATACGTTGAGACTTGTTCAAGGTTATAACTAACAAACAAACAGGTCGACTCACGATCAAATACGTTGAGACTTGTTCAAGGTTAAAAACAACAAACAAACAGGTAGACAATCAAATACGTCTCCACTTAACAAAACCACTTTCGCTTGGCATCAAACGCCTGACCTCGAACCGCCTGACCTCGACTCGGGAGCGCGCTGCGACGTTCGGTACCTGCATGAGAGCCTCGGGGCGGACGGGTTGTTCAAGCGGGTTATACCCATGAGATAGTTAAACAACGAATATTTTTCGTTTTAATTACGCAACCCCAGCAAATTGTGTACTCGTGTTTTTGAACAACCTCATCCCTTCTACTAGAGGGAAGTTGGGATAGCTGTATATTTTTGATCCCCCCACTTGATCCCCCCACCCTAAAAAACTTTCACTAACACCTGCACCCTAAAAAAAAACTTTCACTAACACCTGCACCCTAAAAAACTTTCGCTACCAGCTGCATCTGCGTTTGACACAGTGACCTACATTTGGTGCATGAGTAATTATCAGACGGCTGTCTGCTGACCTAAATTTTTTTCAGTGGTGTATTTAAGTACAAATAAATTATAATTATCAGACGTATTACGCGAAAGATTCGCTCAGACCTACACACCTATTCGCATTAAAATTACCATACCCAACCATATGTTTAACCCAAGTACCAGTAAAATTCTTGTTCCTCCAATCAGACCAGATAGCACCAATCAGACCAGATAGTAACAATCAGACCTGATTAAGCTGTTCCAATCCATTAAAAAACCAACCCACATACTGCTTCACAAAACGGTACTTGTCCGAGCGAGCTAAATTCAAGTGAAAGTGTGAGCCCCAATTCCGGTTTAATACAGTCTTTTTCAGTATTAAATAATCGAAGAATTTAATTACTGATCAAAAGTACTTGTGATAATTTTTTTATATTATCCAATACTGTTTTGAAGGGTGATCAAACTACCAGCATGGAGGGGTATTGCGTATAAATGAAAGAATATTTTTAGCGAAGTTTAGTACGATCATGAACACTGAAGTTTTATTTTTAGCTGTAACTGATTTGTATAAAGTGCTTAGAAACCGCGAAAATAGTTTGTATGAGGAAGTGTTCTGCTATCAAACTGCTAATAGAAAATTGTACGAAAAAGAGATAGCTTGCTGCCAAATCGCGAAAAATCTTTGCAGACAGTTTGTCCATGGTTTAATTTCTTTGGAGTGTTTTATATATTCATTTCTAGAAAATAGGATTGAATATTTTCTCGACTCGATTAAACCATTGCTAACTGAAAGCTTTATAAATATATTAGACATTTTAGAAACTTGTTCTGAAGACAGGGAGGTTTAAAAAAAATGTGGATGCTGTATAGTGCTGAAAATTGGCCCACAGCGCATGATTTAAGATCAGCTATTAATCGGTTGTTGTGTGAACTAGGGGATTTGGAATTCGACGCCGAGCATCAAAAAGTGTATGGATTTTGGAAATACGATGCGGATTATTTAGATAAATTATCAGAAAAATACAACCAAGGCATCAAATATTGCGAGCAATTTCTAGAAGGTCGAATTAGCGTTGAAGATTTGGTACATAAATTTATCGATACCGAAATGAAATATTTTATGAGGGACATTAAACATTTTTTACCAGAAGAGTTAAAACATTTGTTCGTGGAAGAACAAGAAAGTTCTGAAGAAAGTTCTGAAGAAAATTCGGAAGAAGAAAAATCCGAAGCAGAAAATTCTGAAGAAGAAAATAAACACTAAGATGGTGGAGGAAACAGATTTTGGCAACTATATACAAAACATATTGGCAGAATATGATCACAAGTTATTACGGGAATACCGGCTTATAAATGAAATTGTTTACCCCTTAAACAAAACGTGTACAGCCTCGGTTGGGTTAAGCCCCGTTCGAGAATTTGCACCGGTTATAAAAATTGGAAATACTATGCGGAAAACATGTTTGACGTTTTTGTACAGTGATTGGAATTTTTTTGTGGAACAAAGACAACAAATAAGTGAACATTTTTGTACAAAACAAACATGTTGTTTCAAGTGTAAGGAAAAAATTAAATCTTCCATATCTATCGGACAAAATTGTGTATTAAATTATATGTGCATAAAGGATCGCAAATTCATAAAATTAAATAATTCTAGTGTTGATATTGACTTGGACAAAAAAAGTTACAATAAGTTATTGGATACTCTATCTACTATAGAGTTGAGATATAAACGATTAATTAAACAAGATTTTGTAACGTATTATAATCAACTGTTATCATTAATAGTGCAAAATAATTTAAGTGGTGATGTCGTGGATCAAATTAAGAATATAATACTGACGGGTGAACCGTGGGTGTCAGAAAATGTAGACTGTATGTTGGAAATTTTATTGTTTGAATCGCAAAAGTTAAAAGAAGATGTAGGTTCTTTAAAAATTTATGGTGAACTTCAGAAAAATGTTAAAATGTAACAACAATTGTAAAAAAAATATAATAAAATAATTTTATTGATAGACATGTTTTTTTATTAAAAAAATATTATTTATACAATATCAGACTGTTTAATCCAACTGTTGTGTGCTTTCTTTAACCCCAGCCATTTCACAAACACGTTTTTACCCTTCCGCCTTAAGATTTTTTCTACCAGGTATACATCACTGTGTTTAGCTTTTTGTAGTTCTTCGGTATAAAACGACCCGAGAATCGGTTGTTTATTCATATCTTCAAGTAAATATGTTGTGGGGTCTGTGATATTAACTTTGGAAATGGTAAATAATTCAGTAGACCAATTAGGTGTATAACCCTTATCAAATATCGTTTTAAATTTGGAGATCCTAACGGTATCGCCGATTTTAAAGTTTTGCTTATTTACCGTTTTAATTTGATTGTACACCGTGTGTAAGAGGGACTTTTCATTTTTACGCGTCACATTAATTGGCTTCATCTTAATTTTTCTGTGTATTGAATTATTATAAGCTTTAGTAATTTCTTGAAGTCGATTTATCCACTTATATTTGCCTAGTAGACTGAAATGTCTGTACAGTTTATCTTTTAAAGTCCTTATAACACGTTCGGCCATGGCGGCTTTAATTGTGGAAAATGTTGAATAATGATTAATGTCGTATTCAGCCATCAAAGCACGAAAAAAGGAGTTATAAAACTCACTTCCCATGTCGGTTTGTAAATTTTTCGGATGGCGTTTTGAAGTCTTGAGAATTTTTTGCATGGCATTTTTAATTTCAATTGATGTTTTATTTTTAACCGCAACAGTCCACAGGTATTTAGAAAAGCAGTCTATGACTACTAAAATATATTTATATCCGTTGTTTAGCCGTCCATAATGTTGCAAGTCGGCCAAGTCTGCTTGCCACAAGTCATCCAACCCTTTAAGAATCACTCTTCTCCTCTTAAATTTTTTTCTTGCGGGTTTGTGGAGTTCGTTAACTAAGTCAGCTTTAATTTTACTCATTGGGTACTATTTTAATGGCGTGGTTATAAAGTTTAGTGAGTGTTTCTGCAGGCACCAACTTCACAATATCTGCATACAATTTTTGAGCACTATCCACTAAATATGTCAGCCCTTTTATTTTTTCTTCAAGGTCT
The DNA here is from genome assembly GCA_947652605.1 of Elmis aenea. Lineage (NCBI taxonomy): Eukaryota > Metazoa > Arthropoda > Insecta > Coleoptera > Elmidae > Elmis > Elmis aenea. The sequence continues at coordinate 45,549,968 of OX393576.1, forward strand.
TCGTTAAATTTAAGACGATCTTTGTGCGCCTTGGTTTCATAATCCTTTACCACAGTTAAAAAATTAATAGTAAATTCATTATTTACTCTGTTTAAATGGTTAAAAAACTCAATGTCGTTTAAATCACGTTTTTTAAACTGAATGTGTGGTTTATGTGATCGTCTACCAAATTTATCAATACTAAACATTTTTTTTACTCTATTAAATTGGCCTCACGTAGCTCTTCAACTATAGCTATAATTTCGTTGTTATGTGAGGTATTACCAGCCTTTTTGGATGCATACAACAGCCTCAGACGACTAACTAGTTCATTTACGTCATCCCAATAAATAAATTGGTAGGGTTTATTTTCTAAAAACAGCTGGCCTCCACCGTAATCCCCCCACGTATGAATTCGTCGGCGGGCGGGCGTATTAAATAGCGGCTTTATTATATGCACGTACTTAAATAATTTTGTACCCCTGATTTGATTGTTGGGATCATTCCCGCGTTTATGAGCACTCGTGCGCTGTAATATTTCTCTGTAATTGCGTTCATCCTTTTTGGTATATCCTACTGGACGTTTTTTAAATAACAGTTCATAAAGACCGGGTGTGCCGTCATATTTTACATTTTTTATTAAAAGATCTTTTCCTAAAATTTGAACAGGACTATCCCCAATAATCCATTTACCTGATTCGGTGTAATGAACCCCATACATCGTGTCAAAGCTGTCGCTTGTATCACTCAGTAAACCCTCCAGGTAACTTCTGGGCAATATGTCATATTGATCAAGAAAATCTCTTACGACTTCAGGATTTTCGCTAGCTATAGACTGAAACTGTTGTCTTATATCGTCAAGGGTTGTGTCTGCAGGTTCCTCATCTTGGAAGGGGTCGTATTCCATCACAGATTCGTCTTGCATAACACGAGGAGTTGGTCTTTTTAGGGGCGTTTTAGTAAAAGTAGACTCGGGCGTTTTAGTAAAAGTAGACTCGGGCATGACATCCTGTTTTGTTTTAATTGGAGATAAATATTCGGATTTAATATTTTTTTCTTGCTTGGCAGTTTTAACTAGTTCTTCTAAAGGTTTAATTATAGGTTCATAGGTTTTCTGAAGATCGTCTGATTTCTCCGTTCGCGATCGTTTTAAAGCCAAATATTTTTTTCGTATAGCTTGACTAGTTTTAGAAATTTGAGTTTTCAATTTTTCATCCATGATTTAAAAATTCACAAGCATATGTACTGATCGAAATATTTTCTGTAGCGCCCCAAATTTAAATCGCTTTCTTTGTCTATTGTCAAAAATCCATACTTATCTTTCCAACACAAAGCACACATTAACTTAAACTGATCAAATGACAAATCAGCCCCAACATGTTCTTCATATATATGTCTCAAATTCAAGTCATCCTGTTTGAATATAATTAGAAAATTCGCGTTGTCCCTGATAAGATGCTTGGGAATGCGCGTATACGTTTGAGAGAGGTAAAACATGTCAACAAATTTATGTCGAGCGGCGGTGAAATACGATCTAATTTTATTTTGTTCTTCGCATATAACATCATCAAAGATGAACAATGAGTTTGGTTTCGCCTCGGAAACATCTATTATGTCCTCATTTTCTTTAAACGGAAAATAGCTCACACCAGCAACCGATTTTAGAACACGTTCCAGAAATTGATATTTGGGTTGATATAGTGATTTTGAAAAAACATACACATTTTCAAATCGCAAACCATTCGGGTCACAAATCAAACTTAACAGGACATTAGTCTTACCCGCCCCCGATGGCCCCGCAAGAATGGCGCGGACGAGGTTTGGTAAAAGCACTCCATGTCTTCTAAAATTGGAATTTTCATTAAAATCTAAATTTACAACGGGTAATGTATGTTGTTGTTTAACCACACGCATTGCAATAAATAGTTTTTTTACAACTTCTACTGCCTATATAAGCTCGATTCAACAGATGAACAGTCAGTTCTACAAAGTATATCGGGTTAAACATGAAACGTGAGAAAAAAAAACGTTTCAGAAAAACATTTAAAAGTGCTATTTTTTCAAAAGCACATAGCGCTTTCCGAAAAACGGGTGGAAACTTAAGAGCTCGCACTATAGCTGCTATAAGAGCCGCAAAACAAGCTGTTAAAAAAAATGGGGGTAAAAAAAACATCAGTGTTCCGCGGATACTACCCGTGCGAAAAACGGGGGGCATAATACCGTTTCTTATTCCGTTATTGGCTGGTTTGAGTGCCGTTGGATCGCTTGCTGGTGGTACTTCCGCCATCGTCAAGGTCATAAATGATGCTAGAGATTCGAAAAAAAAGTTAGAAGAAGCTCAAAGACACAATAAAACCATGGAAACGATCGCTCTCGGTCAGAAAGGTGACGGTTTATATTTAAAACAATATCGCAAGGGGTTGGGATTATATATAAATCCAAAAAACTATTAAAAGAGCTACCTCGAAGAGCGCTTACTAATGTGGATTTATTGAAATACACTAAACATCTACCGAATTTTCGAGGCGTTTTTATGCGCGATAGTCTACCAAAAAAACCACACACGTATGAATGTGGCATTATAAATTTAGATTTAACTCGAGGGCCCGGCACCCATTGGACAGCCTACAAAAAATTAGGCAATACAGTTCATTACTTTGATAGCTTCGGTAACTTAAAGCCCGCATTAGAAGTAATTAAGTATTTTAGAGGTAGCAACATCGTTTACAATCACGAGAGATTTCAACACTTTGATAAGTCAAATTGTGGACATTTATGTCTTCAGTTCCTGTACGGTATTATAAAATAAAAAACTAGTCATGTCCCACACGTTCACGATAAAAGGATACAGCAATGTGCTGTCCGCTAATTATTATCCACCAATAATTTTGGACTCCGGCTACGAGTATGCCATTGGTCTAGTGGGTTTTCATACTTTTCACTCAATCCCCAACATAGAAGAGGGGAGAAATAATAAATTTTACTTTGACGAAAGAAAAACCGTTAGCATACCGACGGGTGCTTACGAAATATTTGACATTGAAAAATATTTACAACTCACGCTAGGCAATGACACGGTATTTTCACTGAAGCCGAATAACAATACCTTGAAATGTGAAATTAAAAGTGTGCACAGCATAGATTTTGAACCTGACGATTCGATCGGGCGTCTTCTCGGATTTTCTAAAAAAAAGTTGCAACCTAACGTTTTACATCAATCAGATTTACCAGTTGATTTAGTGAAAGTTACTATAGAAGAGGGGAGAAATAATAAATTTTACTTTGACGAAAGAAAAACCGTTAGCATACCGACGGGTGCTTACGAAATATTTGACATTGAAAAATATTTACAACTCATGCTAGGCGATGAAACGGTATTTTCACTGAAGCCGAATAACAATACCTTGAAATGTGAAATTAAAAGTGTGCACAGCATAGATTTTGAACCTGACGATTCGATAGGACGTCTTCTCGGATTTTCTAAAAAAAAGTTGCAACCTAACGTTTTACATCAATCAGATTTACCAGTTGATATTCTGAAAGTCTCAACGATACGCATTGAATGTAACATTGTAAATGGCACGTTTTACAACAGTGAAACTTCACACACAATTTATGAATTTTCTCCAACGGTGGACCCAGGCTTTAGCATAAACGTGGAGCCGACGAACATAATATATTTACCAGTCAACGTCCGTTCTATCAACAACATCACATTAACGCTGCTCGACCAGGACGGGGATTTAGTAAATTTTGGTGGTGAAAAAGTTATTGTTAAACTAGAATTAAAAAAAGAGTTTTAAATGGGGTTACGGTTTAATAATTATAAAACGAAAAATATTAACTTTAGTAGCACTCGGTTCGCGAAACGCTTAAGTTCAGAAAATATTGCGTTCCTCAAGTCAATCGGTCTAAAAGTTAGAAAAAATGACGGAGGTGTTAGACATATTCCAAGAGCCTGAGTTTGAAGAGGCGATCACCAAAAGAGAATTTCACACATATTTACCGCGAAGTTCTAATTTTAATAATAATGACGAAATAAGAATACCTATACAGAACGAAGATCTGTATACCACACCTTGCGATAGTTTCATATATATTGAAGGACAGTTAGAACCCGGCCGTGAAGGGGATGGTGACATCGCCTGGACAAATAATGCTTATGCATTTCTGTTTGAGGAAATTCGTTTTCTTCTTTCGGGGGTGGAAATTGACAAAAATAGGGACCCTGGTGTAACAACAACTTTAAAAGCTTATCTGTCTTACAATGATAACGAAAGTAAATCTTTAGCAGTTGCCGGATGGAATCCAACAATGACTATTCAACCGACGACAGTTGCAACCCATTTTAGTACATGCATACCGCTAAAATTTTTATTGGGTTTTGCTGAAGATTATAAAAAAATTATAATTAACGCCAGCCAAGAATTAATATTATTGCGTTCTAAAACAGATGACAACTCCTATATAAGTACTGGTACTAAAAAAGCTCGAGTAAGAATTGATCGAATAGAATGGCGAGTTCCACATATTATGGTTGATGATCGGATGAAACTAAAGTTGTTAAATACGTTAGATAAAAATCAGCCCATCTACATCCCGTTTCGGCAGTGGGAGTTGAATTTTCTTCCTTCATTACGGGCTACAAAAAAAGACGTTTGGTCCGTTAAGTCAGCGACGAATTTGGAAAAGCCGAGATACGTAATTGTAGCATTTCAAACTGATAAAAAAGATAACTCTAAAGCAGACAGTTCAGACTTCGATCATGCATTAATTAGAAATATTAAACTGCATTTAAATTCCCAAAGTTTTCCATACGATAACATGAATCTAGACATGCCAACGAAACGATATGGTGTGGCTTACTACATGTACTCAATGTTTCAAAATAGTTATTATAAGCGAAAATTTTCGCAACCGATTCTCGATTATAACAAGTTTCACGATTGTGCGATTTATCTAATTGACTGCAATGAGCAACCCCTGGCTGTTAAAACTTCAACGGTGGACATAAAGCTTGACCTTGAAAGTCAAGAACTTTTCAGTCCTAAGACAGTCGCGTATTGTCTCATATTACACGATGTTGTTGTAGAATACAGTCCGTTAACTGGGGTTGTGCGGAAATTAATATAAATATGCGGGTCGCGTTTACAAATGTAGATCATGTGTTTCAATACCAACGAAACTATATTGCTCAAGACAGGTTGAGGTTTCGACGTCGAATTTCTCAAATGGAAAAACTTTTGACACCTATTTTGAGCGAACAACATCGAAAAAAGGTTTTACTTAGTCGAGCGCTTAAAAATAATTGCATTGTGGTCGATATGGAGGGATTTTACACACCGAAATTTACACCCAAAGAACTAGCCATAAGTGATGGACTAAAAACAAATCATTATGTATTTAAACCAGCAATTCCTTTTGAAAACTTAACAAACAGATGGAAACAAAATGTTCGTTGGTTGGAAAAAAATTTACACAACATCCCATACGTTGATGGTCATGTTGAATACAAGGAGATAAAAAATATTTTAAAAAAATTTACTGAGAATGCTAGTTGTATTTATGTTAAAGGTCACCAGAAAAAGGAATTCCTCGATAAAATTTTGGATCACGTCGTAATTAACTTGGAACATGCGGTAGGCGTGCCAAATCTTACGAAATCCGAATGTGATTGTTTTTACCACACAAAATCTAGTCGCTGTTCACTTCACAATGTGAAAATATTATGCGATTTTTTACATTTAAATAAATAAGATATAATATGTTGTACCTTTACACTTAAATAAAAAATAATAAAATGTAATAAATTGTTTATTTTTTAAACCAAACAGTATACAAAAAATGTGATTACAAAAAAAATATACTTAATATGTGAACTGTGTGTTTCACACACACACACAGTTAATAATTATACCTATTCACCATGTATTTATTTAAAGTACATTTCAAGAACAACATTCATTTCCTTATTTAAAAAACATATATGTGTATGTACAATTTGTATACAAATAAAACAATCACAAGTACAAAATAATGATAATAAAAATAGGTGTATTGATTTCACACCGTTAATTCGATTAAGAATAAACATTTAAAATAAATTTGTTTAAAACAACACCCTTAAAACACAACAATTTTCAATTATGAATAAGCAGACCTTTGTATTACAAAAAATTTAATACTTCAAATTACCTCATCGGTTTCAATTAATTTTTCAGCCGATTCAATTAGTTTGTTTAAATTTTCATAAAAATTTATTTCAAAATGACCCCACGCCAAAGTTTTGTGCGTTTTATTAATGATATAACGCTTGTCGTCCTCAGACGACAAAGCGATTTTGTTTATTAGATTAGTATACATATCATGCATATGAGACCTAAAAGTGTACATTTTCCGATAAATCACCCCACCATTATCAACGATGTTTTTGTAATGATTTGGTCCTAAATGTTTTTCAATTACGTATTTTTTTACCCCTTTCGCCTTTTTTATGCAATCATTAGTTAAATTTACACAATATGCTTTTGGACCCGTGCCGTAAAAACTAGAAATGGGCTGACCAGCATACTCGTCTTTCATCTTGCCTAAAATTGAATGATTTTTCGGAATATTATGTACATTGTCTCGCGCATAATTTGAAGTATCAAATTCGCTCAAATTGTCTTTAATGTCATTGTAAACGTTGTCCGTAAAAATTTCCAATATAAGGGAGTCAGTATCTGTGTACAAAAGAGAAGCAGAATCGCCATATTTTTGTTTAATGTATCCGTAAAAAAAATCATAAAGAACCATTTTGGAGAGATCGAGAATGGTGAATCCAACATAAATGGGTTTATTATATACAACTTTTAATTTTTGCATTTCGACTGCCACCAAATTTTCACAAAAAACAGTCATATTTTTAAAATTTGGTTTTGCTACATAATTTTCGACACCCATGACGTTACCTTTTCTTTCCCAGTGACTAATTAATTTAATATTTACCCTGTTATCAACGTTTTCTAGAACTTTTCCAAAGATACAATTATTAAGCAGCTTAAAAAAGTCTTTTTCGAACGAGTTTTTAGCATTATTGCGCAGACAAGTATTTAAATCAATATAATTTTTTAGCCATGGGGATTGAGTAAATTTTAAAACTCTATGAATTTTTATTAATTTTAAACCGTGTTGCAGACACTGCTTTAAATTTCGATAATGGATGACGTATTTTTGTTTGTTTAATAAATTGGGAATTAACTTTTTACAATTTTTTTTACCCGGTGGAATTATATTTTCCGGACAAAAGGGTAGATCATTGTGATCATTATGTAAATTTGTCGGGTATTCGAGGTCTATTTCCAAAACATATCCGGTTGGAGCAGTGTCCGATAAATTTAAAATATCCAAACTTTCAATTTCTTGTTCCGTTAACCAAGCAAAATCTCCCTTAGGCAAAAATTGACTCATACTATGTCCGTACAAATTTGTCGCATCCAGATACATAATAAACGAATTAGGTTTGGTGGCGTCATAATTTGGAAGAAATTGATTATTAGCAATCGACTTTCGTTTCGTACAAACACAGACACCACCTTTCACAGATTTTTTGAAAAAATGAAGCATGTCAATGTCAGTTAAAAGTTCTAGTTCAACCCTGGTGTATTTTAGCATGGCCGTGAAGCTTAGGCTAGGGCTCGTAAAAAAATTCGCGGCGTCAAGTCCATAATTTGTCATGCAAGCTATTCTAAAATTCTCAAAAATATCAGTTAAAAGAAGAACATCCGATTTTAAGTATAGGTCAGAATACCCCCCGAGACTTGTACAGTTAAACTTTTCCCATATCAGACACGCTCTTTGATAATCGGACTCGCTTATATGTTGATCACGTAATTTGTCATAAAAGTCTTCGATATTTGGTAATTTATTTTCGTCTAGCTTTTCAAAAGAATCGATATATGAATATGGAAAAACACCTTTTTGTCGCATTAAATTGAATTTTTCCACGTCTGTATAATATTTCCTTATTTCAGTACACTGGTCGGGTGAAAGATTTTTGGAAAGCGTGTCTAATGAGGAAGACATGAAACGGAAACTATCTAAAAACCGAATTTTTAAAAAAACTTTTTGCGGTTTGCCGGACGCATCAACAAACTCGTCAACAAATAAATGCTTCGTAAAAGAAATGTATTTTTCCTTATTCTGTGGTAAAACATCGATTTTTTCATCAGCTAGCGCAATTTTTTTGATAAACAAGTGTGAATCGTAGCCTAAATTATGAAAAAAAACAGGAATAAATTTGGGGATTTTGAAATTTAGGTTACACTCTTTGTGTGAGGGGCCGCGATAGTCCGATGACATATGGTCATGATCTAATACCCTAACATCTGTCGGTTCAAAAAGTCTATCACATATGTGACACGCGGGGGAATTCAAAAAATGATAATTTTCATCTGTAGTCAGAGTTCTACAGGGTTTGATAATTTTTAAGTGACTATGATAAATATTGAAAAGATCGTTTTCCAGTCTCGATAGAAAGACTGTTGCAACATCTGAACCCCGATAAATTTCGAATTTAGATAGGGAATCGTCATAGCCGCATTTAATATTGTAAGCAAATGAATACGGTTCGTGTTGATGAGTAATTACTGTACATGAAGTGTCGGGGTTTAATTCTGCCGTATCGATAGGTTTTAAAATTGATTCAAAATCCGCGTAAACAACAAACGGAACTTTAATTTTTTTTTCGAAATTTGTAAATTTTAGAACATTTTCTGGTGTCAGTTTACCATATTTGTCAATTTTTAGGTCGGTTGTTGGTAAAGTTGCTGAAATGTGGTCGCAGTCATAACGCAAATGTAAGTTTAGTTTGTGTTCGGTTTGAAAAAACTGCAAACAACCGTCACATATGAATTTTCTGCCGTGATGTAAGCTTAATTGTTTCGATAGCAATTTGCTTAAATCTCTGATCCAACAGTAATGGCTGTTACCTTGTGAATCATCAATTAATAGCAGATTGATATGTCTAGGTTTTTTATTTTGCGTGTAATACAAAGGTCCAACAATTTCGTGCTTGCACACACCATTTTTAAAATTTTTTTCCAACCCGTAAACATTAATTGAAACATGATTTAAAAATTCAAATTTAGAAATATCGGTTAATTTAATAGGAAAAGTCAAACCTTCATAATTAAAATGTGTCGCATATTGTCGATAAAATTCCACATTGTTGTTGTTATGTCGCGGTTGAATGACAGATGAAATCACAGCCCATAGGAAACAGTATTCGTCCTGGTTCTGAACATTGATAATGGCTTTTTTGAGGGAAATGTCTCGGGGTAGCGGGATGTAGGAAGACGCCCGAAGCGGGTTAAACTTGTATATGTTGAGTTCTAAAAACAGCAGTCGCTCCAAAGCCCAGCCTGTAATAATTGTAAAACATATTTTTTAGTACATTGTATTTTATATTTGATACTTTAACTTACCGGAATCCCGTTCCTGAAATTCTGCGGCCTTTGCAGTTAAAATTTCGCAAAAATTGTCATATAAATTGTCCAAATCGGTGGTAATTGTGCCAATTTGGCTTTTCGAATGAAATGATTTTATTTCGCGAGCTTTTTTAACATCTTGAACGTACATACCAAATAATTCCATATTAAATTTTATAGCGTTGTTTTTAAATATGGAATCTTTTATTAAAACCAAAACTTTGTCTTTTAATTCCGACATCATTTGCTGGACATTTATATGACATTCTTTACTAAAAATCCTATAACTAATAATTCTGTTCCTAAATATGCTGTGAATCACGTTCACCCCTTCTAGATTGTGGGGGGCACACACTTTCTCTTTGTGTGCGAGGCTTAACAAATGACTGTTGTAGAAACGGTTCTCCACAGTTTTGTTGCAATCCTGACAAAAAATGGTCGTCGACGTTGATTCTAAAAAAATCTTTTAGTTAGTTATTTAAATTTATTTCTTTTACAGATATTACCACTGCTAGCGTCCACCAACTTAGGTATTTTCGCCCCTGAACTCGATGCTGTAAAAGAATCTTTATTAGATTTTTCAAAATTATTTATTTCTCAATCCTTACCACAAGCAAAATCGATTTTCTGTTTTTTAGGTAAAACCACGCTGTTTGAAACTGTAAAAAAATGTAAATGTTAATTTATTATATTGTTTTTTTTGTGTGTAAACATACCACTCTCATTAGTCGCCAGCGGACAGCTTTGTTTTTGGTGACGCCTTAGATTGTTTTTTTGCGTGAAAGTTTTAGCGCAAAATTGACACAGCATGGTTATTCTAGATGAAAAAAAATAATTATTGATTGTCACTAAACGTAAACCATTTATAACTTACCAATTTCAAAAAACAACGGAGCGTCTTCAAACTAGCGCTGTTTTGAAATGGGTGCGAATTGACAACGATTTAAAACTAAAAAAAGATTTCTTTGTTATTTGAATAGTGTTAAAGATTTAGGGTGAACAAACCTTATTTTGGTTTAATTGTCAACGCTTTCCAAATGCTCGATTTGGCTGCCAAAATTTTCAAAAAACGATTTTTTTTACAAAAAAGTAGTCTTAGGTTTTCTTGAAAATCAGAGATTGACTTATCAAGTTCCTGTATACGTCTGTTCAAGAATTGTAAATCATTACACTGATTTTCAATTGCTTCAATATTTTGTAAAAAAGTCGTATTGTTGAACAAATCTTGATCGACAATTAACAATTTAGATAAATCTTGCTCAGGTATATTTAAATCGTTATTCGTGTACATTTCGGGGATACAAGACTCGGATAAAATTTTGTCCATCGCATCGTGTATTAAATTTTTGTAATAGCCGTTTTTACAGATTTCATCGTAACTATCAAAAAAATCAGGGGAATCTAAATTTTGTGAAAAATCAGGGGAGTCTAAATTTTGTGAAAAATCAGGGGAGTCTAAATTTTGTAACCGTTCTTGATTATCCCCGATCTGCGCAAGCCATTCACTACTTGAATTTTCTATTGTAAAAGTGTCTTTTTCTAGAGGGCTGCCTAAATCATTTAAAAAAATTTCTCTCTGAATTAAATTTGTATGGTGTATTTCACTATTTTTCGGTATTAATCGATAATGATTGTGAATTTTGATTTTTTTAAAGGGTGAATTAGACACTTTCACATCAAAAATTCTATAGTTATATCTAACCTTTTTGGAATTAACTTGATCGGTCTTCATTTCACACAAAACTGAGATTAAGTAACAAACTGAGATGCACACACTGGTTTTAAAAATTATATTGGTTCAGCAGCTTATATAGTCGTAACCCTACCAAAACAGTACCGTTCAAAACAAGTTGGGACACAGGATCTGTTTCACACAACAGCGATGTGCACATCAATTAAAAATTATTTTATTGCCGACTAAAATCGTAAGCGTTTCTCCAGAATTGAGGTCAAATATTTATTGCAACTATTCTGTATTGAACATTTAATATTGTCGACTAAAATCGTAAGCGTTTCTCCAGAATTGAGGTCAGCGCCAGCGATGTATAACAAGTTTTTTCGTAGAACGTGCACGTCAATTATTTATTGCGATTATCTGTATCGAATTCACACAATTTTCAACAGGTAAAAATAATAACACAGATTGTATAGTTAAACATGTTTTATTTAAGAGTAGATAATACAAAATTACACAAATTTATTAACGTCGGATTTAAATATGTCGGGATATGTGTGAAAAAGTTCTAAAACGCATATACTGTTCACATTTTTTGGATTACTGGTGACATAATTTGTAATACTAGTACACAAATTTTCGGGAAATGTTGCCATTTTATTTATCAAGTGATTGTAATGTTGAGTAAAATTTTGCGTTTTTAGCAAATCAATTCTTTGAGCTATGATTGGTAAGTATTCAAAAAGTTCCAGAACTGTTTCCAAAGCGAGGCAAATCTCAGAACACTTCATATGTACTATTTTAATAAGTTTCCTCTCTTGTATTTTGGTGAATTCAATACACCAATTTTTGAGTAATACGGTAGGCCAATCTTCATCAGTTGTGAAAAACCAATTAGTGATTATTCCCTGATGGTTTAAAAATTCTCCCCACTCCAGTTCTGTGAAGATCACCTCCTGTTTTTTTATTCCTCCAATTTTAATTGTCGGTTGAAAATTGGATTCAACACAGAGACCGGTTGATACATATTTGGATTTGCTTTTATTGAGAAAATAAATGTTTTCATTAATTAACGGTTGTTGGCGAAAAATTTTTTGGGGTGCTTCATCTTTCGGTAATTCGGTTGGAAGATTTTGAAAATCATTGTTTCTCACAACAAATGGTTTCCTAAACACTAAATAAAAAAAATAATTTATTAAATACAATAGATGGAAGTAACTTACTTTTTAAATTGTCTTTAACGGACTGTGATTTTGCTGAGGTAAGCTGATTATTTATAGTAGACCCCACTCTTTTTTTATTTGTTTTTTTACAACTTTGGTTTTCTTTGGTATTTTTTTTTTAATTTTGCTTGCAACACCCATGCCTAATTTTCGTTTAACTTTCATAGCATTCGTTACCAACCAAGCAGCAGTTTTTTCACCAAAAGAGGAGTCTGAAGATTTTACTCTTTCCCAAGCCTTTTCTTGCAAAATGCGATCAGCTTGATGTCTCTTTTTTATGTCATCGGTATTTTTTGAGTATGCTATATCATGTTTTCTACAAGCTGCATCTAATGGGTTAATGCCAAGATCACCTCTTGCCAGCCTTTTTTGTAATTTCGTGCCAGGCCCACAGAACTCATATTTTGGGATATGCATTTCCGTCTCCAAACGATTGATTATTTCATTAACAATACCGTCCCCCTTTTTTTTCATATTTTTTCTTTCTTACAGCAGTTTTTTACTGCAGGAGCTGGTCCGTCGATATGAGTTCGGTGATTTATCTTATTATAATGTTCAAAACAAGGCAGACACTCTTGTAATTCTTTGCTTTGCTTAAGATGTTCCGGTAACCTATCCCAAACTCGGAATAGATCCGATGGATTTGCGTAATCAATTAAGTATTGCAACGGGAAATGTTGCAGATCGGATTTTTGAAAATCACTCAACCTCTTTATTTGTTTATGATGCGCGTATAAATTATCAAAAAGATTTTTGTAGTTGTCTGATGACATATTCTCGGACACAATCTAATTATCAAAAATCTTTCGCTGATGTGTAATACGTCTGTAGCAGACAACCGTCTGATAATTATAATTTATTTGTACTTAAATGCACCAGTCGGTGAAAAAAATTTAGGTCAACAGACAGCCGTCTGATAATTATAATTACTTAAATACAAGTACCGTTTCATGCACCAGTCGGTAAACAAATGTAGGTTACTGTGTCAAACGCGTGCATCGGGTGACCTTTGCAAGTATTGTACGTGAGCGAATGAAAGTGTAACGTTACGGTGTGATGATCCTGCTGGACCGCTTGACAGCGATAACTCGCCCAAGCGGACTCCGGAATTAAATTCTTCAATTATTTAATACTGAAAAAAGACTGTATTAAACCGGAATTGGGGCTCACACTTTCACTTGAATTTAGCTCGCTCGGACAAGTACCGTTTTGTGAAAGCATTTACTGTAGGTATATTAATATTTCAACACATAGGGATTAATACGATCTTGGTTTCCGGGTTTGGAACCGCGTCTTCTATATTTAGTAGTAGTTGACGTTTCGAAGCTTTCGTAATTATGCAAGATTATGTTTTAAATACTATCTATACTTTTTTACTTTCGAGAAAGTAAACACAAAAATTTCAGCTAGCTACGAAAATATTTGAAAATAATCGGGACAGCTTCAAGACGCCTTTCGGAATTAATTTTAACACTAATGAAAATTGTTGGTTTTTTAATGGATTGGAACAGCTTAATCAGGTCTGATTGTTACTATCTGGTCTGATTGGTGCTATCTGGTCTGATTGGAGGAACAAGAATTTTACTGGTACTTGGGTTAAACATATGGTTGGGTATGGTAATTTTAATGCGAATAGGTGTGTAGGTCTGAGCGAATCTTTCGCGTAATACGTCTGATAATTATAATTTATTTGTACTTAAATACACCACTGAAAAAAATTTAGGTCAGCAGACAGCCGTCTGATAATTACTCATGCACCAAATGTAGGTCACTGTGTCAAACGCAGATGCAGCTGGTAGCGAAAGTTTTTTAGGGTGCAGGTGTTAGTGAAAGTTTTTTTTTTAGGGTGCAGGTGTTAGTGAAAGTTTTTTTAGGGTGGGGGGATCAAGTGGGGGGATCAAAAATATACAGCTATCCCAACTTCCCTCTACTGAGGCTAAACGCTTTATTATGTACCTAAAGTAAATCAAGTTTACGATTAGGGTTTACATGTAAATGTTATTATGTAGCAAATGCGGAGGATGTCTTTGTTATTAATAATTAAATGACCCATAAACCAACTTGTTAAGATAACCAAACAGTAGAAATGTTGACAAGCTTAAAAATATTATTAAAGCCATAAATCAAACGCTTAAAGAGTTGTTATTATTTATTAAACCATTATCGTACGATTTTAAGTTTGCAAGTTTAATAAAAAAAAAAACATCGATTAATTTGCCTGTGGCGATAAAGTCACAGTTAAATTTTGGCCTTACGAAACCAGTTTTTGTTTACGATCAAGAATCAAGAAACAAGTGTAAAACCTACACTTATAAGCTATATATTCAATAAAGAATATCAATCCACCAATAAATATAGTTTTTTTTTTAAATGTTATTAATTTATTTAGTATCAAGCAAATAACAAAAATTTTAAAAGTTCTACAAGCTGCAGGGTTTGTTTATCTCAAGCAAATTATTTTGGAAAATAGCAATGATATCAGTTTTGCACAAAACAGGAACGGATTATGGGATTGCTACATTCGAAGCATCTGGTCCAAAATAATCTGGAAATGAGCTTTAAAGACATGATAACAAAAGGTGAAAATTGGTGAAATTATTAAAGTCTAAAATTTTAAATTTTCTTTAAATTGATTACTTAATTGTACCACATTCTAAACCTAAGGTGTCTTAGATAGAAACACAGTATTTTTGTTACCATTACCACACGTAATTTTCTTTAGAATATTCCTTACGACCAATTTGACCATAGATGTTTCTTTATCAGAAGCAAGAATAGCGATTAAACTAATTTATGACTTAATTTGTAAGGCTTCTTTGAAAGTTATAAAACTGGCATACATTTATTTAAGTAATAAAACACAAGACAAATCGTAAGTGACATTACTAAATAATATTTTTTTTAAAGTAATTCGTGAGAAATGTGATTAGAGTTGACCTGATCCATGTTAAATTTTTTTTTAAATTGAATGGTTGTAATACATAGGTATATGACAAAGGACTGCTATTTAAATAATTTTGGTTATATTACCACCCAATTCGGGACAATATAAGGATCTCGCTAATATAAAAGATAAAATTTCGGTTAAACTTGCAAAAAGTTGCATATAATAGAAGCTTTTCATTTGTAGTGATATACAGGTGTGTTGAAAAATGCATGGGCAACTTGTTATACTTTTCAGTTTTTAATTTTTAATGTTTTTTAATTTAAATTAGGTAAGTTTTATTACTTCATCGGACAAATAATTTGGTGGTATTAGCTTTTCCATGGCAACAGCAATCAATAGCATTTGTTTTTCTCTTTTCAATTATATCACTTGTTATAAAAATTAAAAATAACAAATGAAATATACCTACACTTAAATAACTAAGTGTGCTACGAGAACACTGATATAGCCAGATTATTTGCCCTGAACGTTTATCAATATTTTTTTTTTAACTGCAAAGATCTTAAATAAAATAAAAAATCGCTAAATTTTTAGTTTATCTAGTAAGCCATGCATTTTTCAAAACATCTGAATATCGCTATAAAATGAGCTACAATATATTTGATTTGATAACCGAACCTTTATCTCTTAGATTAAGCGAGATTCCTATAGTGCCACGAACTCAGAGGTACACTCAGTGTCCAGTGCAAGGTGGTCCAAATTCGATGCAATGCCCATGTAATCCCATGGAGTAAAGAACAAACTGCTGATTCCGACTATATTGTTGTTATCTTATGTTCAAATACTTATAATGTTTATCACAACAAATTTAAAAACCTTCGTAACTTGAACAAAATGAGTTTTAAAAGGTTTCACACCTTTTTCTTGTTGTCAGTCTTTCTTAAAAAAAAAAACTAAAAGACCTTCGTAACTTGCGTATTATTGAAAATAACTACATCAACCCTTATGTATTTGAAATAAAGAAATTTAAATAAGCTATAGCCAACTATAGCGTCTATTAAAAAAAAAAGGAAGTTTGAGTCATAACTTTTTAAGGGCGAGCATAAATTTTTTTTTCAGTAGTTAGGTATCGAATTTTACATAAAAATATCTAAAAATAATCCCCATACATTTTATTGATATTTACAACAATAACGGAGATATGACACATTATTAATATGACAAAAAAAAACTTTTTTTTTCCTAATAAGTCAAAAACCGGAAATGATAAAATATTTTTCAAAATGGTTCTGAGTTTATCTCAAAAAACCGCACATTTTTGGTAATTTAACCGTTTCTCTATCTTAAATATTAAGTGAGATAACCATGTAGTCCCATCGAATTTGGGCCACCCTGTACATCCTATGAAGATATTTTAGTCATCAATATCAAGCCGAAGCGGATAATCTCAAGTTATTTACGTTCTTTATCAAAATTAAAGGAGTTATAAACGAAACGCGATATTTGCCAAAGTTCAGCCTATTTTCAAATCAAAATCGTCTTTAAAGAGACACTGAAGATTTTAAGTACCACTTGTCAATATTGTACATGTAAATATTTGTCGTCCGCGATGTAATTTGCTTGTAAATTGAAACACATTCCCGAAATATTGGCGTTTTATACGAAGAATTTTCAGGACCCAAACAAAATTAAGGCAGATATGCGTCCTTAACCGAGGTCCAAATAAGCCACAATGGAACTTCATCTAATAAAATTCGATAGCATACATCCAACGTTTCTAGATTTAATTAAGCATAGGATGAAAATTACGCAACAAACGCCTCCGCATTGATACTAGCAGGGCTGCGGCATGCTTCTGCATCGACCCGCCGGGAAATCAATATCGCCAGCCTGGGCCACGAACAAACTTTCAGGCTACAAACTTTGTACAACATATGTGAAGCAAATATCAATAGCAAACTAACTTTCTTGCGGTACCCTTGAGCTTGGATCAAAGGCTATAAAAAATTCCGTGATGTCAAGTCCAAGGATTCTCAACCAGCCTTGTTAAGGGGCATTTACTAGCTTTTAGGAACCACATATATCATATTAACAGCGTTAAAGGGAGATAATCTAAAACGAAATAGGGTCACGCCATACACTACATCACACACTTAAAGTAGAACAAAAAGATCGTACTAACAAAAGGAAGTTTCTCGCTTGACACGACAATTTTTTATTTATTTTTTCAATTATGTATTCAATGACGGATCAAATATGAAACTTTTTAATTAAACTTCACGTCTGCATAGAAAGAGCTTGCAAATAATAATTAAAAAACGAAAAAATTGTTTGAAGGTTCTCAAATAAAACATTTAGAAAAAGGTTGCAAAAGTTGTAATGATCACACAATATTCCCAATTAAGTTTTTAAACATGGAACTGGACAAACTTTACGTTTATCTTCCTGTTATCGTTTTTCATAAAACCACGAGACTCAAGCTGAATTTATTAAAAATAAAAAACACGGTATATATTTTGTAAAGTATTATTTCAAACATGTTAAGTAATTTCCTTCGGCCTACCCTTAACAATTCTTTACTTCCCCCTCCTAAAACGCTACCAACCAATCTTTTTTAGAATACTTGCTAAATAATCTTGAATGACAGTATATCAAACTCTTTCCCAGACGAGACCGCAAATTTATTTCCAAAAAATAACTAAAAGTCGAACGTTGCCAAGTCAGGTGAGTAGTATAATTTTTTTTTTCTTCTTCCAAAAACTGAAGAGTTGAAGCTGTCGTTTGCGAAGAGGTATTATCGTGATGGAGCATACTCCCCTTTTCGCCGTCACAATTTTGGAAAATGTTTGATGGCCGCTATTATTAAAGAGATTCACTGTTTCTCGATAAATTCGAACACGTTCTGTTTTTTGGAGCTCAGACAGCTAGTACTAAATACTGCACAAAACGACTAATAATTTTTTTAAATGCATATGAAGGATCAATTTAAAGAACGCTGACGAAAAAAGTTTAGAAAAACACTAATGAAATTTTATAAGGTCATGTCTACTTCAACACTACTGATTTAAAAAACAATACAACGCAGTAAAATAATATTTTTAAAATTAATATTGAGATATAGGCTATCAGGTAAAAAAAAAACGTTACAGCGAAATACGTAGAGGTTGACTTATAAAAAATTAACGAATAAATAATAGAAGTAGGATATAAAACTGCATGGAAAGAACACCAACACCAAATAAATGGACAATTCCAGCATTTAAAAATATATTCACTTTTCCATGGGACACTATTGCTATCTCCGTAAATAATGGAAATACAAGGTTGGGTTAATGGGACAAAAGTTAGCTATTTAGGGGTGCTTTTTAAACCAGATCTTGTTTTGTTTAAAAGTTCCATGGCTTGCGTGATATAACGAAAAAACCGAAATCGATCAAAATTTTTTAACTTAAATATCTCGGCTATTGTTGCGAATACACAAAAACGTCAAAGGAAAAATGTTTAGTAAATTTGGTTTTCTATAAGATGGCTATAGTCAGATTTTTTTTTTATAAATTACCGTGCGTGATATTTGACAAAACAACTTTTTTTTAAATAGCAATCGTAGTAGGTAATGACTTAGATTTAAAGATTATTTTTTTCTCTTTACAATGATATAATATTTTGTAGGTCTAAATAGCTAACTTTTGTCCCATTTAACCAACCTTGTATTTTCATTATTTACGGAGATAGTAATAGTGTTCCATGGAAAAGTGAAACACCCTGTATAGGTATTCAGCTATAAACCAAGAGATAAGATAGTAGTAGGGAGTCCATCTACGAGATGGAACGCACAATGAGTGTGTGACGGGCCAAAAAAAAAGCACGAGACGTGATGATGATAAATGCATGCGATCGTGAAAGATTGTTCTCGCAGGTGAGGATCCAATCTTAATTTGATGTCCTTTTCAAAACCGTAATTTGAAAATGCTCTCGGTTCAACTTAATTTTTTCACTTCTTCCGCTATTTTAAGAAATTCCTAACCAACCTGACTTTGACAATAAAACCTCAAATAACAAGCAAACAACTAAATAATATGACGGTGTTGCTTTTGATTTACATGGCCTATTAGTTTTTTTTTTAAAATTCTTGTCCTAGTATTGCATCTAAATTAAAAATAAATATAAAAATTGTAGTCAAACTATCAAACGACAAACGTAGCTCTTTCTTTTTTGAATCCACAAACCAATAAATTTTAGTATAAATAAAGGTACGCTGGTGTTAACCGCAACGGTGATACAAAATATTTTCGTGCACAATTCCAAAAATTTACGCTATTTTCGAACTGGCAAGCGTTCAACTGTGCCACTTGTTATTATACTATTTTTGATAATACGGTATTTTGCAAGTATAACTAACACACATATTAAACTGGTCGATGAACCGAATTACACACAATTAGCAAACAAAAACAACGATTTAAAAAGTAATGCGGATTATTCTTTAAATATGTGAACGACAAAAGAACATCAGAGGAAATCAAATACAGAAAAATGAAATCACATTTATAATATTGTAAAATATAAAAACACTCTTTAAAACAATATATCATTACATTATATTTTAATTATTTTATTAATGTGTTATATTACCATTATAATTGTAGATTTCGAGATAATGTTTTGTCATTTTTTGTGTAGGTATTTAATGCAGAATTAAATGATGTTAATGAAATTTTCTTTAAACTCTAATACAAACTTGTGTTTATTTTTGTAACAATAATTTGTAGTTAAGCCATGACATTTTTAATTTGTTATTTCAAATGTATTCTGATGAATATTGTTATTAAAGCGCTACAACTATTTTTTAAATGTTATTCGTTTATGACAAATAAAGGTATGAAGTACTTAGACCAGGGGTTCCCAACCTTATTGTGGCGCGGGCGCAATCGCGATTGAGAAAAATAGTGGCGGGCGCAAGTCGGATTAAAAAAAATAATGAAATATTATGTACAGGGTGGTCCAAATTCGATGGGATTGCATGTGTATCTCGCTTAATAGGCAAGATAGAGAAACGGTTAAATTACCAAGAATATGAAGTTTCTTAGGACAAACTCAGAACCGTTTTCAAAAATATTTTATCATTTCCGGTTTTGAAGTTTTTTGAAAACAACTGTTTTTTTGTTATATTTATAATGTGTCATATCTTTCTTATTGTTGTAAGTATCGAAAAAGATTATGAAGATTATTTTTAGATGTTTAAATGAAGATTTTGAAATTATTTAAAAAATAAATTGCACTCGCCGGTAAAAAGTTATGACACAAACTTACCTTTTTTTAAAAGGAAGCTGTAGTTGGCTATAAGGCTATAACCTATTTAAATTACTTATTTTTTTCCCATTCCAAATATACAGGGTGAGTCACGACGGACGCGTCGGAGTTTTATGGCGAAACGGTTTATATTTTCCAATTTCTGTCGCTGTTAGATTATGTAAGTCAATAAGGGCTACATTTTAAAAATATTTTCAAATATACAGGGTGCTCCAAAAAAGAGTGCCATATCAAAGTTATACTTTTTCTTATGGAACACCCTGTATATTTTTACATTTTTGGATTCCTCTTTTAATTTACTTCAAAAAATGTAAAAGGTTTTATGGGTCTAAAGTCAACCGTTCTCGTGAAAATTGCATTTTCATGAAAATACAGTATTTTCAAAAATTTTTAACATTTGAAAACTTTGATAAGTCTGAAGAAATTTGCTTGGAGATAAGACTGACAATAGATTATGTAACACTTTGCACCACCTACATTTTTAAAATATTATACAGGGCGTTTTTTACGCTTGGGTAAACTTGTGAAACTTTAAACATCGATAACTCGTTTTTTTTAAATACAACACCCTATATTTTTTTACCCCGTCTTATAGAAAATTTAATTCTCTTTCGAAAACATAAAGGCTGTTTTTCACCTAAAATTGATATTTTCCGAGATATCGCGATTTTATTGTTAATTATTAGGGCAAAGTAATATTTTCAAGTAGGCTATGAAGGTAGACAGCGGTAATTTGAAACAATTGAAAGAAAAAACAAGAAACTTATAATTTTGTCGTTTGCCTACACATTTTTGACATTTTTTTATAAGAAAGTTGTAGATTTACCATTTTTACGTTTAAATATAAGTTTCTCATCAGGACCACAATATTTTTCATATAATTGAGTTTGATCGTTTGCCAAGTCCTAAAAAACGATTGATAATGTATTAGGTACGAGAACGGAACGCTGATTTAAAAAAAAAAAGTAATACTAACTTGTCTAATTTTACATTTAAAAAAAAAACATGGTTGGTACTGTTTTCGGTAGAGTGTCGTAGTGTCGTATCGTAAACAGACAAAAAATGGTTTATAGGATTTAGTAATTATCTTATAACAGTGGTTCAATAAATAAATGCATAAATAATTTAAAAAAATCTCTATTTAAACGTAAGTATGGTAAAACTACAACTTTCCTATAAAAATATGTCAAAAGTGTGTAGTCAAACGATAAAATTATAAGTTTCTTGTTTTTTCTTTCAATTGTTTTAAATTACCGCTGTCTACCTTCATAGCCTACCCGAAAATATTACTTTGCCCTAATAATTAACAATAAAATCGCGATATCTCGGAAAATATCAATTTTAGGTATAAAACAATATTAATGTTTTCGAAAGAGAATTAAATTTTCTATAAGACGGGGTAAAAAAATATAGGGTGTTGTATTTAAAAAAAACGAGTTATCGATGTTTAAAGTTTCACAAGTTTGACCAAGCGTAAAAAACGCCCTGTATAATATTTTAAAAATGTAGGTGGTGCAAAGTGTTACATAATCTATTGTCAGTCTTATCTCCAAGCAAGTTTCTTCAGACTTGTCAAAGTTTTCAAATGTTGAAAATTTTTGAAAATACTGTATTTTCATGAAAATGCAATTTTCACGAGAACGGTTGACTTTAGACCCATAAAACCTTTTACATTTTTTGAAGTAAATTAAAAGAGGAATCCAAAAATGTAAAAATATACAGGGTGTTCCATAAGAAAAAGTATAACTTTGATATGGCACTCTTTTTTGGAGCACCCTGTATATTTGAAAATATTTTTAAAATGTAGCCCTTATTGACTTACATAATCTAACAGCGACAGAAATTGGAAAATATAAACCGTTCCGCCATAAAACTCCGACGCGTCCGTCGTGACTCACCCTGTATAAGGGTTGATGTTTTTATTTTCAATAATACGAAGGTTTTTAAATAAAGTAGCCTGTGAAAACAAAAAAAAACAAGAAAAACAGGAAATAGGATATATTTGACAACTGTTCTGAGTTTGTCCCAAAAAACTGCACATTTTTGGTAATTTAAACGTTTCTCTATCTTGACTATTAAGCGAGATGCCCATGTAATCCCATCGAATTTGGACCACCTTGTACATACATACTGGCGGTATATCGGGTGATCGAAAATCATTAATGCCCGCTAACATCGGCCCGAAAAAAAAAACAATCAAGTTTATGTTGGTATCGTAGTTTAAAACTAGGATATCAATGTCGTAGTATTACAGGTGGAGATGGACTGCGGTCAGTGTTGCCAATTTAGCGAATTTTTCGCTAAATCTAGCGAGATTTTAAAAACTAAAACAACTTTTTATTTCCTTACTTTGAAGACTTTATTGTTTTTTTTTTCTCGTTATTTGAACACTTTGTAGGGGGCGCATGCAAATAGCTACGCGGGCGCACGTGCGCCCGCGGGCACAGGGTTGGGAATCCCTGACTTAGACCATTAAAACAACTAAAAAATGCAAAAACACTATTCACTCCGCTTCACATACCAGTTAGTGGTATTTACTTTATGTATAAACAGTTGCTTATGGTTAAAAAATACCCAATACAACTATAAAATTAATTATAATTATCCAATTTATTAAAATGATATCCAAAAAAAGTTATTACAGTCTTTTAAAAATGTTGTGATGAGAATATATTTAATAATAATATAATATTTTTATCCTAAATATTATCCAACTTTTTTAATCTTCCCTGTATTTTATCTATGACCCTCCTAATCCGTCATTGTTTAAGTTTATCATTATGCATTTGGTTCCTGAATTTCACAGTGTTAAATTTTATTTAACTCTGAATCTTATATCATGAAACAGTTATACAGAGATAAGTTTGGTAATTTAAGAGATTTTCAATATGGTGCATTGGTGTCTATCCAATATTTTATTGTTAAATATAAAATTTTGGTATCACTAGTTACTGCAAAAACTGATATAATCATAAACAACTGTTAACATATAAAGCAAACATTGTTTATGTGGTGTTTCGTTGTTTCCATAGCCTACCATCGATTTATTTTCTACACACTAGCAATCTTTACAAAATGTCTGTAACTTAAGTGTATTAACCAGTATATTTTTGTAATTAAAACAAATTAAAAATACCCAAACCAACTATGGCTGCCAGTGTCACGTAAAACAATACAGGTTTACAGGTTTACACTATATCTTTAAAACAGGTAAAGAAAACATTTTTAGTTGATTTCATTAGAGTCGGTTATAAAAATGGAAAAAATGCCATTACACGTAAAATAACATTTGGGGGCGATACATAATTAATTTAGTTCACATACTTTAAAGTCTGACTGAAGACTTGTAACGGTAACAATTACCTACTTAATTGCTAATAAATGAACAAAATAATATAATCATACGATGAATTTATGAAAATGTGTATTAGTGTTTTCTCCAGGATAAATGAATAAAATGTTGTTGTTTTAATTGTAATAAAATGTTATTTTTAAAATGTAAAAACATGTACAGTAAAAATCTTTACGTACCAGTTAGTGGATCATTAGAATTTTTATACTGACAACAATAAATGAACAGTATACACGCACGTTTTTAAATAAAAAAAAGAACTACCAAAGTTAGCGAAAAGCGTACAACAATAAAATAAAATTTCTACTGCATCCGGTCAATTTTTTACTCAACATTTACTATGCCTCAACTTAATGCGCCCTGAATTCAACCGAATAAACAGTCTCAAAATTAATTAAACATACAAGCAATTACGATGTGTGCTGTGCATGCTACACATTCATATTTAGCGTCGCTATCGCGGTTATAAAATAAACAAAACAATTAACAGAGCCTGCTTTATATCTTAACTGGAATAGGGGTTTAATTAACCGCTTTCACGAACCAAAAATAATGAAACTAAAAATAAAGCCAGATCCAGTTTTATTACGTGTGGTGTGACCTCAATTTTGAACCTGTATCAAAAAGTGGGGTAACAAACCAATTAATTAAACCCCTATGGTGCACGATACCTCATGTAAACAAAAGAACTACGCAAACTTGATTCAAGATGCGCTAGTACAAAAACACAAGCGAGATATTTAGATTGGAATCAAAATGTGTTGTTATTACAATGAAAGTGGTAAATTAATTACTGAATATAAACAAATTATGTATATCGCATATTGCAGACAAAAATCTTTTTCTCTTAGTAAAGTGAATTTTAATTTTCATTCCAACCCTCATTTTTAAAATGTTAACGTTTGATTGCTATTACAAAACGAAATATTTTTGCAGTTTTGAGGCAATTCAGTTTTTGCAAAAAACAAAAGCCGTGTTACTCTTTTAAAATTTATCGTCGTACTGATTATACTGCTCGTATATCCCCATTATTAGGTAACAGCTCAACTCACATCTCGCTCTAAGGCATACTTGATTCGTTTCACTGATTTCACATAAAGAACGAACATCAGATTGTAATTGCGATCCTATTGTTTTATCTAACAGTGAATTCGAACATGTATGCTGCTGCTTTCGTCGTAAAAATCGACTACATACAAAATAAAAAATATATAGCCTGTGCAATCTGCTTTTAAAAATTTTCTCACATTTTTCAGCTCACAGATTACGAAAGAACTTGTTCGAAATAAAATATTCAAGTTTCGGTATACAAAATTACGACAACTTGAATGACACTTAAGATTAATAACGTGCTCATTCGTTAAAGCTAGGCGGAGGATATCATTATACATTGAGTGACATCTCTTGAACATTTCACACACAGAAATACTCTACTTGCCTTTAAATAAATTACAATAACCAATTATACTTGACAAGTTGAAATACATATTTTATATTAGGGAAACAAGAGAAACTAGGCATTTTTAGTGGGTGCGCTTTCAAGCGATCAAATCACAAAAATACAATTAACTTTTTAAATAGCTTTAGTGCCTGTTTCTAAAAATGGAAAAACCGCTAAAAGATTCTTATGTTACATTAAGGAATGTGGTTTTAAAAGAACAACTTATTATTTCAAATTTTTGCGTGACATACCTACGAAACTAATTCTAATTGGTTTGTAGCACCAAAATCAGTTTTAAGTTAATGGAACCGACAAACATCGTTGTCACAGTCATAACTTAGGTTCGGATATAAATATATGCAAAAAAATAGAGATATGCAAAATACATGCACAATTTTTAATAAAAATATGCAACTTATTGCATAACAAATAGGTACATAAAAATAACATAATATGCACATACCTTTAACAATAAATATATTTAGTTAAATAAAACAATATAATTATTCATTTTCTTTATTATTTTGATATTTAAACGAACAAAAGAAAATTAAAAATACTAATAAACAATTATGAAAACATTATACAATCTTGTTTTTGGACATTTTTCTGTAGAAATATTTGTTGACGATCTGAATATATAGATTTATAAATCGAGAACGATCTTTCAACATCCACTGCAATTATTATTGGTTTTTTTTTTACATCGAAATCGATGGTAATCGATGGTAAAGGAATCCTGTTGGTAATCCTTAATAAAATTTGCCAACTTGTAACAAAATTTTTAATCCATTATTTTTCATTGCCTAGTGTTTCTTTCAATTTAGGGAAAACTTTTTCCTAGTTTTGTAGTGTACAGATTGACATCCTTTTTTAAATTCTTGAATAAATTCTATTGCTTCAATTAAACTCATAGACCCTCCTAATTGTTGTATTGATTTTGAAACAAAACTCTAGTTGGTTTTATATTTATTTATATCTTAGCAATATAGTTTGTTTTTAACAACTTATTACAATTTCTAATTAAATCACTGGTGTAAAATATGCATATATAACTGAATTATGCAAACAATACTGAAAAGGCAAGAAATATGCAAAAATGCATTTAATCTGAACTCTAATCATAACAATTATGTTGCTCAGTTATTACCGGGCATTAGACTTGTATATGTGTAATCCAGAAAAAATATTCTAAATTTATAATTTATTAGTTAACGAACAAAGCATGTTAATAATTTCAAAAAATTGTGCTCTGTTATTCACCTTAAACCTATAATTTACAAAATATATGCGCTCAGAAAGTAGTAAATATTAATCAAATCAAGTAACTTCGTACGTAAAAATGTGCTTCTTACAAGGCGCCTCTACTAAAATGATTTCAGCTTTTCCATTATGCTCTTGCACAAAGTATATCTGATGAAAAAAAAGCAGGAGTCATTTCACCAACGCGTGTGTGCCACCCGTGAAGACAAAGAGAACGCATTAACCCCACATCTCGCACCCACAGCTACTTTATAGTTATCAGACACCCAGACAATACGACAGTCACAATATACGGGTTCAAAATTTAAAAGCGTTTCATATTTTAATCGTGAATGGCTGGCGTAAAAATCGATGTTGAAAAAAGAATAATATTCACGATATTTATACCTCAATATTTAATTTCTGAAAACCACTGCCCCTTCATATTTTGTTTGTAAATGTTCGCTTCTGTCTACAGCAGAATTGCTACACGAGGTTTTAATCCGTTAATTTTAAATCCTTTCATTTCTGCTGTTGCAATATTATACATCACATGGAAATTCAATTGTTTTTTTTTTTTTTTTTTTAAGAGGGTGTGTGAAGAGTGCAAAAATGTCTCTTGGGTAAATTTCATCACCCAAGGTATAAATCAAATCTTGCCAAACAAAAACTGTGCAGATCTAGTAACTTACCACTTAAAACAACAAACCAACGAACATGCCACAATAGTTTCTTGCTTACTCAAAACAAAAGTGAGAAGAAAACACTTGAATGTGGCAGAATTTTCTAAACACAAATATCTTAAAACACTGAAAAAACATTGACATATTTCAATTGTTTCGAATATCCGAAACAAATGAAAACTACAGTACTACTTTATTTGTAATTACCACCATCAAAGCTTGCCTTATTTATGTTTTTATAGACTTTTTCTCGACATTTGCAATTTTGGTGGGCTTTATTTAGCCCGCGCTCCGTTCACATCTGAGACATAAAAGCTTCTGGCATTATTACTTTCGGATCATAAAAACTTCGCACAATATTTTCTACAATGCATTATCCTCACACATTTAACCCAGCTTACGTCATTCGAGCTGTCACTGTTAGGTAAGGATACTTATTCCGCTTAACATTTGATAAATTACATGCGGTTCATCTAAAATTATCCTTAGAATGCAGTTAATGAGGCGACGAGTTGGTTAAGAGATCATACAACGTCAAACCGATATTAACAATGTGGTTTTCGCGCGGTAATAGTCAAAATAATCAAAGGCTTCGAGGTGGAAATGCATGTCATTTTTTGAATTAAAATATTCCGTATTGCAATCTGAGCGTCAGTGATTTATTGCTCTGAACACAACATGGACGCAGTGTATTATTACAAAAATATACGATTAAGTCAACATGAGTGTATGCACTCGCAAAGAAACCTGCTTAAAATGCTTAAAATGATATCAAAGTTCTAAAGCTACGAACACACAGAGGCAACAAATAGAAACATGTCATTGCGACTTTGTCGACTGTTTCTGTTTCATGTCGCAGAAACAAGATACAACATGTACACACAGACGGAACAATTCGAGACATGTTACAAAGTATTTAAACATGTCGAAAAAGAAAAAAAACATGTCCACACACAGTAAACATATTTCTAGCAACTTATTTAAACTCTAGTTAAATTATGGTTTAGTGCAGGGCTGTCCGACTGGCGGCCCGCGGACCACATTCGACCCGTGAAAGAGCTTTTGTGAAATAGAAAAGAGATCCAACAATATCAATAAACGGGATGATGGTCAGAGACTTCCAGCAGCATGGAAGCCAGTGTTGACCAGCTGTTGTAGAGAGAGGCAGGTACGTCCTCTACCTGTCAGCAAAGCGCCGCCAACAGACGCACTTTCAACCGGGACTGGCGCAGGGATTTGCCGACGTGTAACACGCAGTCAAGTGAGAGACGGTGCAAATTTAGTCAGCCTTGACTAACATAAAGTGACATTAGTTTCTGTCTGACATTATTTTTATCAGACAGTTAAAATCTTGTTTAATCTCTTGAAAATGGCCAGGGAGAGCTGGCCGAAACGTCGAGAATTTATAAATACTACGCGGATATACTCCGAAGACAAAATTCAAAATAAAAAATTATATTCAATAGTGGTCCTCGAAAACTTTGGAGAGAATAAAAATGGCCCGCACTCATACAGAAGTTGGACAGCGCTGGTTTAGTGGATCGCTTTATATTTAGTTTGATCTTAAGGGGGTACACACATACAAGTTTATTGCACAAAATACTTGCGTGACGTCAATATTATGCAATACATTGTGCTATTTTCAAAAATATTGCGCAATAGTATTGAGATTAAAGATTTGACAAAATCAATTGCAAATAACTGTGTTAATTGCGCAATAACTTGAACATATTGAAAATGTCAGATCATTGAAATGTCGTCCAGTGGCTAAAAATCGTAGGGTTGCGATAATCGATATGCAGGTGGTATGGTACTTCTCAACGGTATTTTGTTTTTGGATTTAAGGAGCAATATTCTGTAGCAGAACGTCAAAGGTGGCTTCATCCATCCTTAGGTAGTTCTGGTAGTCGCATACTGCGCTATCTTAGAGTTCCTTAAGAGTTTCATATCGGAAAATATCTCCCTTTTTAAACAGGTACCACTCTTTTATTCATAATTTTCTATTTATTTTCTTCTTCTTCACCAGTAACGCTTTTCCAAGCAAAATATGTATTAAAGCTTTCTTTTTTCCATCGTTTTCACTCAGCAACCACACTACACTTGTACGATATCAAAATTAAAACAATATACTTGTACGTGTGTACTTATTTTCAAATAAGTTATGAAATCTTTTTCGAAATTACATATCTTCTGAAATTTGAATGTCAGCTCTTTATTTTTATTATGGAACATTGCGTTTTGAATCTTGTGGGTTCCACAGACATTGTGCCTCTCTATACATTTTAATTAGTTGGATTGTTTTATCATTTGTCCATTTTATAGCCATAGTGTTAAGGTAAACTCTTTTATTAATATCAACACAGAGAAAACCGGCGAAGCGTGTGTGATCGCGACTAATGGCAACAAACTGTCCACACATAAAAGCATGTCGCAGATTGTTGCTTGCTGTTTCCTATTTTCTTTTAAAGTTTACCGCCTCGAAAGACAAACACGCGACACTCGAAAACATTCTTTGCGACAGAAACAACTAGAAACCTTTAGCAACAAGGGTTTCGGAAACAGGTCGCCAATAACAAAAGTTTCCATTTGTAGCCTCTGTGTGTACGTAGCTTAACATGTACAAAATAATTTAACCACAGTCTACAAATCAAATTGTGAGCAATTGACGTTTATAACGTTCAAGGTCTGGTTTAGATGACTTTCAAACTTCATCACACGGAGCACGGAGCGATAATACATAACAAAATCGGTTATCAGTCACGATCTTCACAACGAGCAATTATTACTAACACTTTTAACAATTATTTTAACGTCAACAGTTTGATTATCAAAAAATGTAGTACGCATTTTATCACGGGTGTGATAACTTCGTAGCTGCAATATGCCCACATAAACAAATTCATTAAAGAAGCTTGAATTCGTCACACAACTCTAGCACATAAAAACCTGTAAAATAGATAACTAAGTGTGGAAAACAAATAAAATAATGACCATTGTCGCTTAGTGTAAACAGTGTACTATTCAATTTCTCACTATTGTTGGGGTATTAAAAATTCCAAGATGTAGGTAGGTATTGCGTTTAATAGGAAGAAAATTGCAGCATTTTAGGCACTTAATTTGTTTTTACACTTAAGATTAAACCAAAATGTTTCCAATATAAACTAAAAGAATAAAAAATCAGGTTTTTTTAATCCACTATTTGATTTAAACGTCACTACAGGTACAACACCGACTTTCCGGCAGTCTTGGTTTCAAAGCCATACCGGATTAACCATTTTGCCGGACCAACCGTAAAGCCATGGTTAGGGTTAAACTTAAACAGAATAAGTTAAGAATCAATCATACAAAATTGCGGTATCACTACCAGCAAGTGCAGTGTATACAATAATGTAAATAAGCGCGCTCTACACACAACGCCCGCCATTTGTGGCCGTCTAGTAAACTGGTCTGGGGACCGGTGACCGCGATTAAAAATCCCTCTTATAATTTGTGCGTCCTAAAGGAGGTGCAGGATAATCAGTGTTATATATAGAAAAATATCGGATAGAAAACAAAAAAGTATTTTTTTTTTTGGTGACCTGAGGTGTTTATCGTTTCCCAACGAATACCGAGAAAAAAACAGCTTTTACAAAAATCTCGTTTTTCGCGTTTTTCTCCTGAACTATTGGACGTATTTTCAAAAACTTTGCAACATTTTACTGGCTAAGAATGCGCACATCGGTAAATAATAGGTATGGTTTTGATTTTAACTCAGACTGTTTCATGGCCAACTCAACCGCAAAAATTGCAATTTTTAAGTAGCATTTTCCGGCGTCCGTAAAGGATACTGAAAACAAAAAAATATGCATCTATCATATTTATTTTACTTTAGCAAATTTTGAAATGATTGCAGTGATCTACTGAAAATTGCTTCGCGTTCGACTGTTTTAAAGTAATGACTATTTCAATAAAGTAAAAAAAAACACACAACTAAAGATGCTCGAAATTGCACATGCTTGTTTTAGAACATTCGTTCTTAATCAGGAGTGCACGCACCCCCTTGTGTGTGAGAAGCTCCTCCTGGGGGTGCGAGGTGGAATTCTGCACATCAGGTTCTCTCCTTGGAGTGCAAAACTGTAATAAACGACTTTACCCTAGTGCATTGCTTGCCGCAGATGAAAATTTAATGGTTGTCAACAGCTACAGAAGGTTAAGAACCACTGTTTTAAGAGTAATTTATGTATTTTTTTTTAATATGGTCAGCTGCAGTACAATAAATCGATATTTGATTGCTAGAGTAAATTCTTTTGAAACTTTAATTGCAAATAGTCTCGTCTCAGTGGTTTGTAAAAAGATACTCTTAAAATAAATAATACACAGGGTGTTTCTTATGCTCGATACATTTTGCTCGAAACACAAATTTCATTTTTTTAAATTGCACAGTCTACAGTCTACACAGTTCTACATATTGTCGCGGTCTGTATTAACGACCGAACGTTTAATATTAAAAATACTGAAGATTGGTTAATTATTTTGGCCTACGGGGGCGTAACCTCTAAATATACTCAATGAAACACTCAGATAATACTCAGATGGGAGCACTCGCTTGGCATAAAAGTATTTATTAAACAATAACCTTTATACTTGGCTTCTACAATACAATAATCTAATTATGGGTCTCGATGATAATAATAAGAAATATAATCCAATCAGTCAATACAAAGTAACACAAAATTATTATGGTAGTGGTAGTAGTAATAATATAACAGAAATACACAGACAGGGGGCTGTAGGGCCACCCGCCCTCAAAAGCAGGGCAAATAGAGTAGCCACCAAAGACCCAAGTAGAAAGATAAACATTGCATCTTCGCTTAAAAACTAACTTCGTACCGGGGGGTACTTTCGCTTGAGTGTTGGGTGCATAACAGTAAGTAAACAAATCTAACGAACTTTGCAACTACAGTTCTTTCAAAAATTGCTTAAAAACTCTGATTACTACAATATAATTTTATTACCTTTAGAAACACTTAGAAATGAAAGTCCCATTTCAATAGTTTTTTTCTCTCGATACAATACTATTATTTCGATAATTTCTAGATAGATACACGTGCAAAATTTAGAAGAAATTAACTAGAAAGCTTTTAAAATTTAAAAAAATTAAATGTCAAGTACATATTATTGGATAATTTATAAATGAATACGTTCGTATGAACAAACTGCTTGTAGTTACCTAGCAACAGTGCAGTTTTTATAAAATCATGATTAAATTTGAAATTCGGTAACCCTTTTTCCTGTCGCAACTCAAATTATCGATTGTTATCCCTTGGTTTATAGACAGGTTTATTAATATTTAACGGCACCGTGCACTTATATTTGCAACGACAATGAAATAAATGCATGCCTTTCGCCGAGTTACAAGCAGCACGACCGCTGCATCTTGTCCGCCCACCAGCTATCAGATGACCTATAAATATATACGACCCCACAAACAACGACACTAGGTCAGCAGGTCTACATAGCTGTGACGGCTGCAAATAGTATTATCCCAAGCTATCTCAGAAAAATATGCGTTGATTTATTTTTAGTTTAAGATATATTGCAATCAGCTTCTTTATTTGGCGTTGTTTTATAAACAGTGGTCGCGAAATGCGAACAGAAACTCTGCAGATAAATACTGGGCTTCTTCCCAGCCTGCATGTGATCTCTTATCTATATTTGTTATTATTTATTAGTGATACGAACTAAATTAAGTATGCATAATACTACATATTAGGCGTAGTTTTTAAGATTGTGCTTTTGTGTTTTTTATCTTATGGCTAGATAAGATTTTATAAGCAAAACATTATGTCGTTTTTTTTAATGGTATAAGTCCGCTTTTACTTGTTTCGAGATATTTAAGGGTTTGCATTTTCAGTTAATTTTTTTAATCCATTTTAAATTTTGCTTTTTTATGTTTTCAAGAATTAGACATACAGCAGTTGTACTATGTGAAATTTTTTTTATGTATAGCCTAAGTAAAATATTGTTTTTAATAATAGCAAATGGACTTACACCTCTTTCACAAATAATTAACTAGAAACTTATACCTCATTTATGTTTGAATTTTAATAGAATTAGACTATTCTGAAGTCTTACATTAAAACATATAAATAATAATAATAAACTTAATAAAACTGTAAAAATATACTACTGATTAGCAAAATGTATTTGTTTATTGTAAATATTTAACGTTAATCGTTATCATAATTATTTTTGAACTAACTTGTAACAATAATAATAGTATGTTATGTTTTAAGGGCAGATAATATTAATGATTTTTATTCTTATTCTATTCTTCTAATAACGTTTCTTAAATAATCCTGGTGACCACGGGGTATGTAAGACAATATCTTTCCTGTCGTTATATTTAGCTGATATTATTTTCTTAATTTTTTAAAATTCGTATCAACGTTCGTTGATGGGTCATAAAGCATTTTAAAATGTGCATCTTTCCTAAATCTTATCAAGGGCATCTTTAATCAATTTTCAGTTCCTTTTTCAATATTCTAATTATTTTTTTCCATTAATTTTATTAGCTAAATTTCTAGGGACTGATTTAGAGGGGTATTTTATTAGCTTAAGTTATAGTTAAATAGTTAAAATAGATCTGTCTGTAACTGAGACTAACCTTGGCCAAGTGTTTTTTTAAACAAAGTTTAAAAAGAGTAAAAAAATCCGAACAGACATTTGGATTGCTAAGTGCGTTTCTCTAAGATCAAATTGGATACCCCAAAACAGTTTTTCCAATGAATAAAATACAGTTCAGAAGATTGTCAGCAGTCTGAACGAACAAAAATTGTTGATTTTTTACCTGATATGAATATATGAATACAATTAATTATATATTTATTATTTACTGTTCATCCATGCACAATAAAAAAACAATGAAAGCATAATAAAACAACATAAGTAAGCATTTACTAATTTGGAATAAAAATATTTGAAGTTTAATAACAAATTTTGTTTCTTGACTATTTTTATAAGTACCAGGTATCATTTTAAAAAAATATTACACATTTTTTAAGTTCAAAATTGTTAGATTTGAAAAATTAACACTTTCCCCTAAATTTGTGTAGAAATTAAAACACTGTCTTTAAATATACAAACATAAAACTAATCAACCTAAAGCTCCCCTCATATTATATTTCTAGTGGCGCCACTGCTAAACACCACTGGTTCTTGGTCATTTTTCCGCATTTCTGCTTTTTTTTACAGGAAGTGCTCAGTTATTAATTACATTCTTAAGCTGGTTTTTAAATATTTACTTCTTTACTGGTTTTGCATCTTTAATCCCACTAGGTTTCCCAGAATTGCATTCTTGCTTTTTACCATCTTTCCACTGCAACTTTTTGTTATTTAGCCTTACAGAAACAGAAAAAAATATAATAAATAGCATCCAACATTCTGATTCGTCTAAATCATCAACAGTTTTTAAACGAAGAAGTTACTGACCTGTGCAGATTTAAAAAAAAAACAGTATTAAAAGAAAGGAAAATTGTGTTTCTACCTAAAGACTTACGCATGTTGTATATTGTTATGCTACCATATAAAAAATTTAGCGATAGCATATACTTTGCGACTAAGCATGCCAAACCAATTTTTAAAAAACCTTGTTAAACATTTTAAAAAGTTATTTTGTGTAAAAGAAATTTTGATTTATGTATCAAAATATTTTATTTTTATAAAAATAAGGTATTTATGGAAATATGTTACGTTCAGAATTTTTTGTAACATTCTATACATATATAAGCAAAGGGTTAACCACTGTATGGATAGCTGGTACACTAAGGACCGATTGCATAAAGTGCATCACCTCACACTTCGGAGTTAACAAGGAGACTATTAAAGGGAACTCAATGCAAATTTTTCAAGTTAACTTAACAAGCGATGTAAAGCGCTCTATGCAATCTGGCCTAAGTATCGGGGGGTTGTTAGTTAACTACTCGTACACGTACTAAAATATTTTTGAACCGCTAAAGCGAAAAGAAACATACTGATAGTGCTGGTTTTAAAGGATAGTAAAGTCTATTTGTATCGAAAACAACAGTCAGTTATTCGGTAATTAAGCACACACTATTTTGAAACTTTTCACTGAAAAACAACCTATTTTAAAAGCACAATAAGGTCAAACAATGTTTCTACAACAAACCCTGTATTCACTGGAAGAAACTTAAAATTGCTAATTATTATTTAACTTGCCGTTACGGACCATATGCAGCGGTAATTAATGGCGCCTGTACTACGCTAATGACCTTGATAAGTTATTAAAATGGCTAAATTATGCTATTCTCAGATGCGTTCAACATACTTCCTGAAACGACGCCGATTCTCAAGGATACCGAAATATCTATCCCGTTACATTCTCTTTTCATATATAACTGGTTTAAGTAGGTACAGAACGAACGATTTCATAACCATAACGGCATAAAAATTAGCATTATTTTTGCTTAATGAAGGTACAATTATCATCCTTTATTGTAGTGTAATTTTATAAATACAAAACTGCCGCATTTTATTACTTTTTAAGTATCGTTGCTTCTTAAATGCACACAAGAGCCAAAATAATAATTAAACGCGCAATTTGAAAATCATCCACATAAAATGTAAATCATTGGACGTGATTGGCATGTCCGATATTATATTGTATCTATATCGGCGATATAGATACAATGCGAAACGCTCGCTAATAATTTTCTACGAATGTTCTTTTCTTTGAATCCAGATCAGTTTTGCGTTTGCAATAAAGTTTAAGATGAAACGAAGACCCTATATCTAAATTCCAGTTTTATATTTTAATAAATTTTCTTAAACTAAACGAATTCTTTAAATCCCTAATCTTCCAGCCAAATTGGAAAAATGCTGAGATCAATAAGGATAATCCTTTTATTATAAGAAGTCTGCTACAATAAATGAAATAAGGTCTTGTACTTTTATAACAACACAGCCAACTCCAAGTACAAGCTTGTAAAAACAAACATGACAGACCAGTGGGTCTCAAACTTTTTACTTTGAGGACCCCCTGTAAAATTAAAAGCTTACAGAGAAACTAAATAATTGTTTTTTTAGTCAATGTTTTGTAAATTTCGATCTTTTTCGAACATTATGAAAAGGTTCGGAGGACCCCTTTGGAAAAATGTGGGAACCCGCGAAAAATACTTTGAGAAATACTGACGTAGACGGTCAATTTTTGTAAGACAAAATTGTATTTAAAACATATTAGCTAATAAAGTCGTTGACTACACTAAAATATAATTCTGTTATAAATTAATTAGACGTTAAAACGTCGCAAAAAAACGACTATAAAAAAATGAGCATCGGAAAATTTATTACTGCTCGTTGCAAAATATTTGCCAATAAAAAACAAGTGGGCAGTGGCAAATTATTAGCCAATACAAAACACCTGAAAGGAAAATGTAAGACAGTTTTAATTATCACCTTCACATTTCTCAGTCGCAGAGGTATACATTTATAGGATCTTAAAGAAAACAACTGGACTGCCTGTTCAGTTTTAAGAGAACAGGTGCCGGCTGTGACTATTACGGTCATTTACATGCATAACACAAACATGTGAACACGTTATCTAAGTGACACAATTATTTATAAGTAAGGCCTACTTAAGTTAAATCTATTAAAGGTCGTTACGCGATACCACCGTGACATGGATTTGATGTTCAATTTTTAAATGGACGTCGGACCACTAGGATCCTTCTCTATACAACATTTTAAAACAGAAAAATAATAAAAGTATGCTGTTATTGTAAATAGCATGTTTTAAAACACCAAAATGATAAAAAACTTATGTTTTTGATTATCAAACACCGACTAATATCTAATAGTTTTACACAAAAATTGCCGAATTCTAATTTTTGAGCCACCTTGTTTAAAAAAAAAAAAGTTAGATTTTTACCATTATATAAACAACTACATAGCTCACATTTTGTCAAACTGTGATAGAGAAGGAGAAAGTATTTTTTTATACTTTCTTTAATTAGCACTCGTGTAACACATGACTGCCGCTAAATTTTATACATATTTTGTTTGTTATCAACAAACATTCCAACACACATTAGCATAAGACTGTAGAGATACATAACAAATTTATAAAATACAACAAATGAATCTTTTTGTGTAAAATAATTCAACTATATCAGAAGTACAAGCCAATAATCAACC
Organism: Elmis aenea; assembly: GCA_947652605.1. Classification (NCBI taxonomy): domain Eukaryota; kingdom Metazoa; phylum Arthropoda; class Insecta; order Coleoptera; family Elmidae; genus Elmis; species Elmis aenea. The sequence continues at coordinate 45,587,418 of OX393576.1, forward strand.
TAACCGCAATCTATTGTTGCAAGTAGGTCAATTGCGAAGCAAACAACTTGATCAGTTTAACTTGGAAATCATTTAAAACGCGTGTCAACATGCATAAAAAATTATAACACGGTAAAGCAATTAAAGGTTGAAAGCATCGGCAATATTGATTTTACAACGGCTGCAAAATCATAACATATAATCTGCACAATCGTATTAGCATAACAGTAATATTCTGCGATATCACCTGTTTTAATATGCACCATGCACAAGCTAATTATAAAGGTAAATTGATAAATATGCAGTAGCAATAAATAAATAATTGTACCCCGAATTTAAGTAACCCTGACGTTATTACTTTAAATATCAAACACTTAAAGGCAGTGACGTGCAACCGGTAACCCGCGAGGATATCACGGCGCCTGCGAGCAAAAGTTGCACTTGTAAAAACCTTTAAATACAAACATTTTTCATCAATAAACAAGATGACAAGACAATGACAAAAACTTTTAACCCATAAGGCACATTTATGGCCTTCAATTGCTTAAAGATAAATTTGATATGTTTTCAGGTTCTAGCGATTCGAACCACTAATATTTTTGAGATTTTGACTTAAACTACATTTATGCAAATATTTACATTCGACGACAGTCCAGAAATTGAAATTTACTATTTTACAAAATGTCATCGCTATTGGAAATGATGGTTTTTGACAAACAATAGAACTTGCATCAATCCGAATCTTTTAAAATGTGTGATAATGGTAAACTTATTATTCGATTCTTATAGGTACCTTTGCGAAATGGTATTTTTCCACCTTAATATCATCAAAACAAAACAAAGAAATGGTCTCGCCGATAAGCATGTTAATGATTGTTCGAAAATAGTAATGTTCTTACGAACCAGATTTTAAAACACATCAGAAAATATGCAGTAACAAGTTTTACGTTAATTACAAATATGTATACTGTAAGCCCGTGTGACACGGTATAAATTTCTGTATAGAAATCTGTACCAAATACTACACAGAAAATCTTATATCGTGTCATGCAGGTTTCTCGTACAAAATTCTGTATAGTTTCTTGCATGTACAAGCGTTCAATGCAGTTTCTTTTACAGAAAATACTATAATACTAAAGTTTTGAAAAAGATAAAGTAGCCCCCAGCCATATCAACAAAAAACACTGAAAAACACAAATAACTCATAACAAGCGTTATAACTAGAGACTGGAAACGGTTAACCGGAGCCTTTTTCCGATAACCGGTAATTACGTCTCAGTTAACCGGTTATTCGAATATTATCCGATTTTCATTTAAATTTTACGTTAACTTTTTTTGCCAAGTTAAGTTACCCAGTAAGCCAGCAGTTTCCAACCTGTTGCAACTCAATTTTCATCCACTTCTACATATCTGATTGACTTGAAATTTTGCATGGATACACGGTCTCCGTGACAATACACTTTTCTACAATTAAAATTCAAGATGGCGGCTCCAATAAGGCGGACAATTTTTGTCATATACAGGGGTTTCTTAAATATTGCGAAAAAATTCGGGAGGTGATTCCTTATCGAAAATTAAAGAGAGTCTTTCATATACATTTTTTTCTTAGACGTCTCCTTTCGGAGTTACACCCCCCTAAAGGGGAGCGATAAAATTAGGTTTTAATTTTATTTCTCAAATTTGGAGAAATGTAGGAGAATGATATTTGGTAGATGTTTAATACTTATGTATATACTTATAGTATGACTCGGCTCAAAGTCGATATCTACAAGTTTTTTTGGGGTGCTGATTACGATTTTCGGGTCAAAATTTAGAAATTCAGAATAGCTGTGCCAATATGGCGGAGGTAAATAAAACGGACATAATAAATAAGTAAAAAATGTACTAAAAAGAAAAAAATAAATTTTCCTTAAAGGTTATTTTAATGTAGGTATGTTTTAAAATAAAATCCATTATAATGTGCAAAAATACATCATCGACGTAATTTACAAAACGTAAAATAAATTCAGAGCTAGACTTCAATAAATAAAAATCCAAGTAAGAAAATCAATATGCACATTTTTTGCTATTACAGTCCAAGTTTCTTAGAAAACGGCCGAGCAGAAAAGGGCAAAACGTAAGGGTCCGACCGCAACTTTCCCGACGCTCTAAAAAATTATAAACTTTTTATTTCATGTCACAACACATATAAGAAGAAAAAAAGTTGCATTTCAACGTCCAACGAAAGAAAACTTGAATAAAGTGTGTCATTCAAAGCCATTTGAGCTCCAAAGTCTATAACTTTAATTTTCTCGTCAAACAACTTACGGAAAGAACGCATTTTTCCCTAGTTTATCTTTGGGCAAACTGATTCTATTAAATTGAATGCAGTAGTTTTCTTTTAAAAGTTAATTATCTTATCAAGATCAAATGGGTCAAAGAGGGCTACGGTTAAAGCATTATAAACAAAAGACTCTCGACGCAAATAGAAAAAAAAGTGATAGCATTAATTAGATTCACATCTCAGTTGAGTTTGTTATCAAAACTGCAATTAAGGAAATAATGATAAACAGAAATATACCAACACAAGCAAAAGCTTAACAGCCTAAATAGAGAAAGTTAATCGACAGGTCGTTCGTTGAACCCACTCTTCATTACGAGTCGACAATATCAAGAGGAGATAACCAAGATTCTGCACTCTACTGCAGATAATGTACCGAAAAACGAGATAGCAATACCCGCATTTGTAATGCAATTAAGGAAACCACCGAAATGGATAAGATAAGGCGAATGTTTGCATACAAATTGAAATATTTATCTTTTCAACTTTTTTTTTATTGAAAATTAGGGATTTGAAACTTTGTGAAATGAAAAACAATGCGGATTTAAAGTTAGTCCCTTTATTCTTTCTCTATGCAAATTTCTACACAAGTGAGCTATATTCGGGCTATGTAATGGGGCGTCCGAGACGTGGATGGCTGACACTAGAAAGAAGTACTGCTTCAAAGGTTCCATTTAGATACATTTGCAGTATAAGGTTTCCATGGAAACGCACAAATAGCACCGACTTTTGTTTTCATCTTAGTTTAGGCTGGAGTTAAAACTCTTTCTATAGATCTAGTCTGTCGCACGAGATTTTGAGTCTGGAAAAGCTCCCTTTTCTCTTTTTGATCTTGCCATTATCTATAGAAGAGCGAAGCAAACAAAAACGCTACAGCCCAGACAAGTTTATGGATCCCCCAGCGGTAAATATTATGCAAGAGCGTGATACAAATCTACAATTGAAATAGGGTCGACAATACAAAACAAATATTGGCACAAAGAAATCATAACTACACTCAAAACTTCGAATCGCGAAACATGCGTTTCATAATAAAAGTACGCATAAAATAAGGAAAATAATTGACAACGCAATACATGCTCCAAACTGTATTGAAATTATTTTACTTTTATTATCTATTACCGATAAAATAGCAACAAATATTTGTTTCGGCGAATTCTTCTAAAGAAATATCACCGCTACTACTCGTTTCATTTAATTTTACTATAAAATCTGATACATTAAATTATTAATTGTACAAAAGGTAGAATAATTTAACAGTAAACGATCGTTAACTAAAAACTTCTTATTTCTAAACCTAAACCATTCGGAGGCACAATAACACACAAGTTTGACAATCAGTTCCAGTGCAAAATTTTCGTTGAAAATGTAATAAAATTTTTTTTTATACAACGTTGATTTTAAAAGAAAAAGGCATTTTATACTATTAATTTAAAAAAACAATTAACGATTGTATCCTAAAAGTGTTTTATTTAAGCCATTCATTGATGCTATGAATGATAATATTTTTTAATGCTGTTCCCAACACAACAAAATTTCCCAAATTTTACTTTATTAATTTTCCACTTTCATTTATACTTTATAACAACGCAATTAAAATGTGAATGGAATAAATATGGGTATGAGGTGTTATTAAGGGGGCGCTAATCTAAACTCTGACGTGGGTATTTAAATTTCAAAGGGCCGAGCCTCGAGACCTCAATTTCTTCACATACAATATAACAATTAACCATCAAGCCCAACGCCGACAGGCTTAATTACCAGTTTTGATTATGTAAGTTATTGCAGCTAACAATATCAAATAAATTAATATCCACTATTAAGACCCAACAACCGTTAGCAACTGAATATAGTATGCCATGCCGTTCCGTCATTTTATTGTACGCGGGTTTTTAGTCGTCGGCTCGCGTCTTACGTTCATGTGGGATGCTGCACTGGGCGGTAGCAGGTGCGTATAACTTGTTTTCTGAAATAAGAGTACCGTATTTCACAAACGAGGTCATGCCTATTAATATCCGCAATCCGCATACTTTTACGGGCGGCCAAGATACGTTAAAAATTCGCGTGCTTTAGCAGTTACACGTCTCTGCGTCTCTTTCTATATATCAGTTACACTTAACAGCAGATACAACACATCTCATATTTTTTATCTAGTTAAAAGTATAGAATTAAATAAATCAACAGCAATTGCTTTTCTATTCTGTACAATATAAAAGAACTAAATAGAAAATTATTCATTCATTTTTTATTTATTGGAAGCCTATTTTACCAGCTATTGACCCTGTATGTAGATGTAGATGTAGAGTGTAGGTAAATACCAGAATGGAACCTAGTTACGGTATAGCGAAACCAAATAGTATAAAAATAGATTTTTAAAAAATTCAAAAGAAAAATGCACCAACAGATATAGAGTGATCCAGTAAGAATCCGACCGTGTAATATTTTTATTGCAAGAGATACCTAGATTTGTAAAATTAGAGAGAAGCAAGTTCATAATCAATAATGAATTGTATATGCATATTTTTTCTTTTTTAAAGATATTTAATTTTAAAACTTTATTTTCCATTAAATGATTTTTTGTGCGATCGTACTAGAAACAGCTGTTTGACGGACGCGTTAGCAGCCATAAAGTACTGCATTACCGGCGTTATCCTTAGCAACGGCCTAAAAAGTAACTTTTCAGGCCGTTACCCTTAGCAACGGCCTGAAAAGTAACTTTTTCGGCCGCTACAGCGTAAATTTGCATTAAAGCTAACAGCATACGCCATCTGTCAGTGACAGAATGTCAAGTAGTTTCTAACCTATATTTTTGAAAAATACTAAAAATTTAAATTGTTTTTAATTCTATCGCACAAAAAACGTAATATGCACCTCGGCCAAAACGTACTTTTTGGCATTGATACATTAATAACTATTTCTTACGTATGGCACCCTATATTTATAAATGCATCATTTGAAAGCTGTCGAAATATGGTATACAATATGGCAACTATCTTTTGCGAGAAAAAATAATCAAAGTATCCTGTGAAAATAATCATTAACAACTTGAAAAGAAAAGTAATTAGTACTGTAGAAACTGTTTAAGACAAATAATGCTGAATTATTAATCAATTGAGTAAGTTAAAAAAAATATTTAAAATTTGATTTTTTTTTAATTTAAAAATTATTGTTTTTTTATTTCACTTTTTAATTTGAAGAAACTACAGTTCTGAAATTAAAAAATGTTCAGCAACATTCAAAATTTTACAAATCGAATAGTCACCGTTAAATGCCATGTCCTGATATTAAAGAATACATACTTCGATAATATCGAAACCAAAATCTTATTGTACAATCATTAATGGTACACAGGGTACTTTCTCCAAACAAATACAAAAATGATTTTTTTAAGAAAACGTGCAGTTGTTTCACCAAAGCTGGGCGCTAACATGCAATTATCAGTTGTGCAACAGTTTGATTGGGGGAGTCATTACATGGAAACGTGCTCACATGCTACTATTGTGGAACTGTAAATTTGGATAATTCAACAGTTTATGTCTTGACACAAACTAAACGATTGCGCTACATCGTACAACTGTTTTGAGTCGTATAGCTTTGAATTTCATCCTCCTTATCATCTCAAGAGCACACGTCGTAACTAGCTCGTAGAAATCATTGTTAAAAACAAACAATTTAGTTGCTTGTGTGCTTGCATCTACGTGACTCCTGATTTAGTTTTGCGTATGTGAGAGCGCGGTTTAGCCATTCACGGATGAAACTGATGAAACTGTTGCAGAACTGATTTATTGCATGTCAGCGCCTAGCCATATAGCTACTTTATATTTTGATACTGTCTTGGCGTGCTCTACTTCAGACTAATTATTAACAGAACGCCCCCAAGTTTTCAGCTCAATTTGTCGTCCCTACCAATTATAATCAGCCGCGCTTTGTTAAAATCCCTTCTCTTCCTCAATCTATGCAATTTCCTCGTCCAATATTAAAAATGCCCTACGGCTTTAAACTACATCGCCAATGCCCATATAATACGCAAAATAATCACTTTTTAACCATTAATCACCAAAAAGCTTTCCACATATCTGGGCTATACTATTGGAATTTCAAAATTGGTAAAATTTACAAAGAAGGTTAAACGAAATAAAAGAATTTCCGTTTACATAAGTCGGCTTTAAGATGCTAAATTTTTGTACATCGATGAGATCTCAGTTTGCGATGGAAAAAATATGAACCACAAAATTGAAAATATCCTTTTTGTGCGATCGTACAAGAAACAGCTGTTTGACGGACGCGTTAGCAACCATAAAGTACTGCATTACCAGCCCTATCCTTAGCAACGGCCGTAAAAGTTACTTTTCAGGCCGTTACCCTTAGCAACGGCCGAAAAAGTAACTTTTACGGCCGTTGCTAAGGAAAGGGCCGGTAATGCAGTACATACGCCGTCATCTGTCAGTGACAGAATGTCACGTAGTTTCTAACCTATAATTTTGAAAATTACTAAAAATTTAAATTGTTTTTAATTCGATCGCACAAAAAATGTAATATGCACCTCGGCCAAAACGTACTTTTTCGGCCTTGCCTGCAAACCAGACGCGGCCGAAAAAGTTACACTTTTTGGCCTTGATACATAAATAACTATTATTAAACAATACAAAATAATGATTTTTCTTATTTACATACCCAATAAATTAAAAACAACAATGACAAACTGTCATAACATTTTCACAAAATTAGCCATATTTCCGTTATTTTTTGCAACAAATATATAAAACTATATATTTTTGAAAAGCTAAAAAAATCAAGGTCGGTAGTGCTAAAATGGAAAGTGACTTTAAAAGTCGCGACTTTTATGTCACCGTGTGAACTATCAAAAGTCGCGACTTTTAATGTCACGCAAAGTCGCGACATCGATTTGATAGTTCGACATTTGACGTAAGCCTACCATACTTTTATATTTTGACATAACAGACAAATAGGTTAGGTTAACCTAACCTAATATACATTTGTTTGTCACACGGTCTACTACACAGGTTCGGAAACTCCCATATAAAACCGACTGAGGCCGGTAAATAGTTCCGTAAATTATCCCACAGATGGCGATAAGTCTAAGAACCGTTCGCCAAAAATTATCGCTAGATGGCGATAAGTCCAAGAACCGGTTCGTGCACAAGATTTTGACAGTCAGCAAGATTTATAAGCTCTCGCTTAAAAAATTCAAATTTAATCAATCAGATGACGTACATAAAAATGTTTTAACCGAATTTTTAAGTCAGTTTTGTTCAAAATGTGTTCTTAAACATAATCGCCATCTAACGGATTTTTATGGCGAATGGTTCTTAGACTTATCGCCACCTAGCGGAAATTTATGTCGAAAAGTTCCAGATTTTTTGACAGGCTTCCTAACCTGTGTAGTAGACCGTGGTTTGTCATCGATTTCGAATTTATCATGTCCCCAATAGATGTTTCAACGATTTTAGAGCATTATCAACAAATAGCAACTTCAAAATAATTAGTTGCTCTACAACACTCGATGCTGCTATTACAAGAGCGGCCATTTTTATTTTGAAGTCGCGACTTTCAATTTGGGTAGTTCACACGGTGACATTTAAAGTCGACTTTGGATGTCGCGACTTTAAATGTCACCCTGTGAACTAACCATTATTCACTAAAGTTTCAAAAAAAATCCTTTTTATATGAATTATTTAAATTATGAAAATAACTTAATATTGCAAAGAACAACATTATTGAAACAAGACATGGTTTACATTAAAAATGGCAAGTTTCTTATCTATTCTAATATCTATAAGTGTAAAAACTAAAATTCAGTTAAGTTCTGGCTGAATTTTCAACACAATTTTAATTACAAAACTTTTGTATAAATTGCTGAAAACTAAATAGCAGCTCAGAGGTCAAAGAACTCCGCTAAAACTGCTCTAAAACTATTTTAATTCCCACCGAAAACTTGGGTATTACGTTACAACGTTTTGAAAACAGGAACATTGCTACACAATCCTAATTATAGAAAAATTCAATGCACATGTAAATATGCTTATGTATGTAGCTTGACCTAGACGCATTATTACGAAAGTGACGAATCGATCTACCGTCTGTGTGAACTGCCTCATCACGTTCCTATTGTATTACAAACTAAACTAAATGAACACCTACTACATATGACACGTGCTGACACTTATTATTTCTCACGTAACGCGCGTCCTTCTGGAATTATTTGAAATTAGAGCAAATAGTTATTGTACAAGCGATAATAATATATTTAAGAACGATTTATAAACGTTTAACGCACTTGTTTCGCATTTAACGTCGTATAGGTCGTACACATAATGCACTTTGTTATGTCAAGTACAGTGCAACGATTTTTTTAAATAATGAGGGGAGATATTTTAAAACACTCAGTTGAAAATTTGTACCTAGTGAGTGTTGATTTAAACTGATAGGTTTACCTTTAGGTAGTAATTAATTGTATGACAGCTATAAGCATAGAGCATAGCCATAGGTCATAGGAAATACTTTTAGTAATGTACTCAACAAAAGAAGAATGGAAGCATAAAATCATAAAAACCTTCAGGAGTCAAAGAGTTCGTGGTGTTTGAATTGGGAACCAAAATATCTAGATAAGCCAAAGTATAATTCTCAGAGAATAATCTACCAAATTAAAAACAAAATGTAATATGGGGATTTAAGTGATGGAATCATTTCAGGCAGAGTTTCCCAAACTCTTTATTCCGTGGCTCGGTTATTTGTATACTGGTCCTTCGTGACCCACTAAATTTTAATCGCATAAACTGGCCTATAGGTGAAATAAAACAAATTTGAACCTCTACAGTTTTCATATATTATAGTAATAAATAAGCATTTATTCTTACAAAACTGACAAGAAATCAGACTAAAACGAAATAATATATTAATGAGGTGTAATGATATTCTTTTTAACCAGAACCAGACATACTTAGTAAGAGTTTTTTTTTTCATTAAACTTATATTATTGAAATTTTAGTTCCAAAATGGGAAACTCGCATATTATAAAAGCTTGAGCATAGGTTTAAATCTAGCAAAGTGGCTAAATTTTATGTTGATTAATAACAAAAAACTAATTTTAAATAACTGCAACAATTTCCATAAAAACTTAAACTATCTGAAAATTTTAGTTTTTTTTCCGTTGCAACTTTTTCATTGGTTTCAATTTAGCTTCTTTACAAGGATAATTTAGAGACCAGCCTTTTGTCTCATTACATTGAGACTTTTATAGTTCTTTGTTTTTTCTATGATTGGTATCTAACGCAAAAGAAAAATAAATATCGAGGTGTCATAACCCAACTCTACCGCAGTCTAGCAATACATTATTTCATTTACAGCTACACTAAAAGCCCGGAGCTACTAAAAAATAAAAAAACGTCGAATTCTGGAACGAACACGGTAGAAGTTTATTTTGTTTCTAAATACGTTTCGTTTATAACTGGGTTTACATTCAATGAAAATAAACAAAAGGAACTCGATAATTGTGGCAGACGCAATTCTCTGCCTTAATAGAAACAGAAACGTACTTTCAATAACGAAATCTAATTTATTATAAGGCCGTCATTTGTTTCGTACTCTTTTGTTTCGCTTTAACGTTGTTCGAAGCGAGTTGAAGTCAAAAAATTATTGTACCATTAAATTTTTTTCATTTTCAATTAAAAAAGACAAGTTTTAATTTTTTAAAATTAAGTTAAGTTAATTATATACATATATTACATAAGGCTGCTAAAAGCAAAATTTAAAAGTATTGTGGTCGGCATAGTTCCCTATCAATAATTGCATTACAAGTGATGACTCCAAATTTAGGTCGGTACACTCAAAATTAATTTAAGATATTCCAAAATCTGTATTTTTGCTTTGCATACAGTATTCTTCCAATAGAATAAATCCTATGTGACAATATAAAATTAAACAAACGTTTTTCAAATGTTTCCCAGGAAAGTATTTCCATAAAAATTAACATTATGCAGCCAAAGTTAATTCTCATCGCACGACATCAAACGCTATTCTAATACTAAACCAAACTCCTGATATGTAAACGATGTGCTCATACGTAAAATTAGATATCTATAAAATTTAAATAATAGTAGGCTATATAACTCAAGCACGAAATATACAGAAAACGAATGGAATTCACTGAATTATGAGCAAATGCTGATTCTTTCAAATGATTAGATAAGCGGTATCACCTTAATAATTATCATAAACTTTAATCAATTCATTACACCGACACTTTTTTATTGGTTTATTACGAAAATTACGTTAAAAACCGTTGCCTTTCTTTAAAAGAATTTACAAGGTCCCGATACTCTTAACGAGATAAAATATAACAACTTTATTTAAATATTGCCAGAGGTGAACATGGTGGAAGGAGAATTTAGCCGCCACATTAAAACTAATACAAATAATTATTAAAATGGTTACCCTTCATCTTTTTCGAAACTTGAAAGAAATGTTACTGCAAACTAATCAAGAATTTATAAACCAAAAATTCTAGCTTGTTCAATAAAAACATAGGCACTATTACTCGTATTGCACGTATAAAAGCAAAATAATAAAAAGTGAATTATAAGAAACATTTGACAACTAGATTTTATGTTTAAAACTAAGAAATCGATTTATTTGCCTTTATTTCAGTAGTACAAAAAAAAATCAAACCTTATCAATTGTCTACAAAAATCTGTATCTACGTAATCCCTATTAAAGATTACGAAGCCTCTATCCCAAAGTGTGGGTCGCGACCCACTGGTGAGTCATGAGCTAATTTGGGGTGGATCGCGGTAAATATAAAAATATAAAAGAAGTTTAAATGTTCATTACGAGAGTTTTACTCGTCAAGAATAGTCGGATGAACAATTCGAGGTAGATTTAGTCAAATGAGAATTTCCATTTCCGTCTAGTTTCTCTAAGCTTGCAGATCTATAATAAATCAATTTTAAAAAACTGGTGAAGAGCTGATAATTTTCCATAAATTCTACTTTGACCTATTAATGTAGTTGGCTGTCGATGGGCAAAGTGCTAACAATAATACAATCTTGGTTTCCGGGTTTGGAACCGCGTCTTCTATATTTTTCGAGATATTAAAAACATTTACCAGCGAAAATGTAGTGACACCAGCTACGACTTAATTTCTGTAATAGTTGCACATCTACAATCGTTTGATTATTAATTCAGTGCAGAAATAAAAACTTTTGAGAAAAACACCCGGATTGTGAGTCCATTTCGAATTAATGATGTAGCTGTTGGTATATCTACAAAGGTAGACTAAGAACTAATTGATTCGTCCGAAGACTATCCTTAAAAATAAATTTTGATCGCAAAAAAATGTATACAGTTTTGGCTGTCTGTTCAAAAAACGAACCCATCTTTCTATCGCAGCTTTAAAAGTGCTGCTTCCTTTTAGTACTTCGTAGCTTCCTTCGTACATTACGTTGAATTTTCGGCAACGATATGTAATAAAAACAAATTTCGAAATAAACTTTAATTATCAAACACTTGTATGAAAATAAAACATACCTATTAATGTGGACAAAAAGACCAACTCAGCAAAAATAGAACACTAGCCCATTCTTCACACACACATACACCTTTTTATATATGTGATAAATAAATTTCTATTCTGATTAAGCGTGTTCAACAAAAAATTTTAATTTATTAAACTGATATTATTTATTTTACCCCTTCGTTTTAAACATATGCATTACAAGCAAGTGGGGCGCGAAAAATTACCGTTTTTGAAAGTGGGTATCGGCTCATAAATGTTTGGCAAGTCTCTATCTGTATCGTGCTAAATGCTTGTTTGCTTTTTTAATGTTGCAAAAAAAAAACAGTATTAATGGGTAGTTCACACGGTGACTTTTAAAGTCGCGATTTTAAAAGTCGCGACTTTAAAAGTCACCGTGTGAACTAAAAAGTCGCGACTTTTTAAAGTCGCGTTAAAGTCGCGACTTCGATTTGACAGTTCGACATTTGACGTAAGCCTACCATATTTTTATATTTTGACATAACAGACAAATAAGTTAGGTTAACCTAACCTAATATGCATTTGTTTGTCATCGATTTCCAATTTATTATGTCCCCAATAGATGTTTCAACGATTTTAGAACATTATCAACAAATAGCAACTTCAAAATAATTAGTTGCTCTACAATACTCGATGCTGCAATTACAAGAGCGGCCATTTTTATTTTAAAGTCGCGACTTTTAATTTGGGTGGTTCACACGGTGACTTTTAAAGTCGCGATTTTAAAAGTCGTTTAAAAGTCACCGTGTGAACTACCCATTAGTTGGATAAAATTGTAATAACATCTACTATAAATGTTTAAAATGACTACAAAAAAATTGTGACTAAGAAAACAAGTAGCCAAATACAATAGTTTATTTCATTTCCTTTATAAAGCTTTCTAACAAAAAAATATACAAAAAACACTACACACATCGTTTTAAAATCAAAAGAGTTTCATTTAGCCCCCGGATATTCTGCCTTTTTACAAAGACCACTTTGCAACACAATTGGGAAAGCCTATATAGCCACCTTAAACTCCTTTAATTATTTTCGTGCCGTTTCGATAATTTGCTCTTAACTATTGTTTTAATTTTCGGTGAACCTGTGTTCCTTCATTAATTATCAAATGTGCTCGTAAAATTTAAAAGAGATATATTTTCAAAAGGACTCTCATTTAACTTTACCGAGATAATTGTAATGTTTATACTTTTTTATACATTTTTTTATAAAACGTTTAAGTCATTTTTATCATGCATTTAATTGATGTTTTAAAATCTTCTGAAATGTTTGATGTTTTGAAAACTAAGCTATCATATAACATTGATTGGAAATTAATTAAAGAAAATCTATACCTAATAGAATGCCTTCATCAAATGTTTAGTTTCTTTAGCACCCTTAGCAAGCTTATTACTATTAATTGGCGATAAAGCTGCATAAAAAAGCAGCAAAATATATTCTACAATTTGATATTAGGGATTCTGTCCCGGGACTGTCCCGGGACGAAAGTCCCGGGAATTCCCGGGACTTTCTTAGTCTCGAGTCCCGGAACATTTAGTTCGAGACTCGAGACGAGACTTAATGTTACAGAACACTGAAATTAAATGTTTCTACTTCTAATTTTTTTTTTATTTAATGCCACGAGTTAAGCAAAAATATTTTTAGATATATTTTTATGTTTTAAAGTTTAAGGAAAATTGCTAAGTTTATTAGTACAAATAAATTTTACTTATGCCTGTTATGTTTTAAAGTGCATGGAAAATTGTAAAGTTTTTTTAAATAGGTATTTATTTGGAAATATGTATATATTTTATTTACTATAGAATGAAGACTAAATTAAAAATAATAATACTACTACTATTATTACTATACTTTATTCATGAAAAATGCTTTAAAAAAAATATCCGTGAATATGGTTTGATTTTTAAAAAAATTATCATTTGTTGTTTATGGATGTGTGACGTATAAGTACTGTCAACTGTCACCACCGATTCACAATCACGATACGTTCAAAGAAGCAATTTTAAGTATGTAGCGGGTGCTTTCCGAAACTATGTCACTGTCAAGAAACAATTTATTTTTTACTGTGAAAATCGCCGTTGAATTTTCAGTAGGTATATGAATATTGCATCATATTTCTTGTAATTTATAAAATCTTCCGTCATTTTTGACAGGTTGTACCACCATTTTCCACTACGTATTTAACATTCGTAAAAGTCTCGAAGTCCCGGGAATTCCCGGGACTTTGATAAAAAAAAGTCTCGAGTCCCGGGACTTCGAAAATTGTCGAGACTCAGAATCCCTATTTGATATACATATATTTAAAAGGCATTATTATTTTTTAATGACACTGGCGTGGTTTAAAGCCAAAATCAAATAGTAGAAGTTGTTAATTTCTCAGACATGTAAATAATTTAATACTTACAATGATTCTTTCGAGGATAATGTCGAAACCTATGACATCAGAGGCCCTGAAGACATATATGTATATGCCTGAATGAAATTCGGTACAAAAAATATTTTAGTTTTCGAAGCTAATTTATTTTGATCAACTTTTAAATCCGAAAATTCTCGTATTAACTCTCTTTTATGCATCAGAGATTGCTTTCATAGCCTACTGACACTGGGAATATATAAAAAGGACTAAAATTTTATTACCTGTGATATTATTTAAGCTCTTGCTCGGCTTAAGATGTCCTGTTGTTACAACATTTTGGCTTTCAACGATTACAATAAATTCATACAAAACAGTAGGACGTAGCTTACGATTTTATTAACTAACTACATGAAATGTTTTCGTAATTTGACATGTAAAACGGTCCTACTAAGACGCTATTTAACTTTTAACTTAAAATGTGTACTACTACCACCGTTTAACAATTTGGTTAGCAAGTATTTATTAATAATTTGTCGTTGACATTTATAGGCTTTCCAGTATTTTTAAATAAAACAATAAAACAATGACATAAACAACGTTTAACGGGAATGGACTTGTTTGAGTAATACCAACACGTGTCTACACCAAAGCGGTCAAACTGCGTTCTGCAAGTGTTCCAATATTCACAGGACACGGAGCCGTTCTGGTAGCCTACAAGTGGATAAGTCAACGACCTACAACGAATCGAAGGCTGAAGACCCAACCACATGTATCAGCTGTCAAGAAATCAACAATGCGTACATTATTTATATACGGTCCATAAACATCTACCTGTTATGAGGTTCATTTTTTACGCTCGAATTTAGCAAAGGAATTTTAGCAACACTGGTTTATTACTTCCCAAATTGTAGGACCGCGTCCTACTTTTAAACCTACCAATTTAAGCTGCGCGATCGTGTACTGTTTTTATACCGTAATATATTATTATACCATTCGATAATTTAACCCAAACATAGAGGGGGTGAATCAATTTCTGGGAAATTGTAGGGTAACGTGGTTATTATTTAACTTGTGAGGAAAATTGATGTGAAAATTAGTACGTGCTTTCAAAATTGCGAAGAACTTAGCGTTGATGATTATGGTTGTTAAAATTTACGTTACCAACAAACAAGACAGTATACCACGATGCATAATTATACACACAATAATGCGCAAAGTTCTGTGCATCACTTTTTAACAAACTGGTAAAGTCACTATTAATTGTATAACCGATGGGCAGTATTAGTTGTCACAATGACAGTCAATACATTTCGGAGAAAATCATAATTTTGTAGTAGACAGTATTTGATTACATATAAAATTTACATTCTAGCAAACTTACATAGTCCCTACTTTAAACATTGCACACATAGCGTATCTGGATTGTTAGCAAAAAAGCTTGAATTTAGGTGAAGATATTTTTACTAACTCTAATAATCTACTTTCAAGCACATTATCACAACAAACCAACACATATTCTATTCACATTTTTAATGAATCAAAAGATGCCACTACCACTACACCCATACTTTTATGTTTTGGTTTTATTTTCCAGGCTGATCTCAACCAACTCAGCCACAAACTAAGATTTTTTTAAAAGAGAAAAAAAAATCACATTTAACTATTCCATAGCCAACTCGCGCCCTATAAGAAAAAATGAAATTAGGGGTAATATCTCAAAAATGGTAGCTGCTAAAAAAAATCTAAAATAACTGTTACATTCTCCATTAAAAAGTACTTAAGAAAGTACAAATAAAATTGTTCCAATGATTAAGACAAAAAAGTTATGAGAGAAAAAATAAATTGGACATTTTCATATTTTTTGCTATAACATCTGAAGCACGAAGGATTTTGTAATTTTAAAAGTTGATTGTGGTTCCTCTCATACTAAGGAATAATTCATCTAATTTAAGCAAACCTCTTATAATAAGCGAGATCCCCATGCTGGAAATGTAATCTGGGACACCCTGTATATTGACAACAATTTCTAACACAAACATTTTTTTAACTACGGCAGTAAATAGATCATTTTACGTGGATTGTAATTATTGTGAAATTAATATTTATTTACGTGTTGTGGTTATTGAGATATTGACCATCCTTACATTTTTTAAGGGCAACCAAATTGGGTGTAATCTTTTACAAGTTTATTTTTTCTTGATTCGAATGATCTAAATGTTATTTTAGAAGATAGCAATAGTTTTTGATAAAAAGAGAAAAGTAAGTAAATCATAGAGACCATGAAAAGTTAAAAATTAAAGTTACTTCGTGATAAATTAATAAATAAAAGCTTTATATTTATTCTCATGACAGCACATAGCAAACACAGTCAACCATGGTTGATATTAAAGCTTAAATAAAAAATATTAGTATCCTAATCAGAATTTTAAAAAAAAAACTAAAAATTACTTATGTATTTGCAAATTGTAATTTGTCATGATTAACCGAAATTTGGGGTAAAAAAATGATGTCGCATATTTCAGTTTTACACAGTTTTACACAGTTTTACACAGTTTTCTTACAAAGCTTTCAACTTTAGTTAACTTTTTGCACGCCATTGGATTTCTTTTCCAATTCTGCCCAACTTCTCTTATTTAAACGGCTCTCGCTCTTATGTTAACAAAGTTACCTACTCATGTAACGTGGTAGAAAATGGTCACTTTGTAAAGTTTTTAATAATTCAGATCAAAAAACGACGTACTAAATTAATAACAATACAGGTTGGTCCAAATTCGATGGGATTGCATGGGTATCTCGATTAATATTTAAGATAGAGAAACGGTTAAATTACCAAAAATGTGCAGGTTTTTGAGACCAACTCAGAACCGTTTTCAAAAATATTCTATAATTTCCAGTTTTCGAGTTATCGAATAAAAAGTGTTTTTTTGTCATATTAATAATGTGTCATATCTCAGTTATTGTTGTAAATATCAAAAATATTTATTAAGATTATTTTTGGATATTTTTATGTTTAATTTGATTATATTAAAAAAAAAAAAAATACGCTCGCCGTTAAAAAGTTATGACACAAACTTACCTTTTTTTAAATGGAAACATTAGTTGGCTATGACCTACTTAAATTCCTAATTTTTTTCTCATTTCAAATGTATAAGGGTTGATGTATTTATTTTCAACAATACGCAAGTTATGAAGGTTTTTTAGTTTTTTTTTTTAAAGAAAATCATAGTAGGCTGTGAAAACAAAAAATAAACAAGGTGTAAAACCTTATAAAACTCATGTGGTACAAGTTACCAAGGTTTTTTAATTTGTTATTGAGATAAATACGAAATTTTTTGAACATAAGATAAACAACAATATCCTACATTACTGCTGATACCGACTATATCGTTGTTTTCTTATTTTCAAATATTTACAATGTTTATCTCCACAACAAATTAAAAAACCTTGGTAACTTGTACCACATGAGTTTTGTAAGGTTTTACACCTTGGTTTTTTTTTGTGTTCACAACCTTGTTTGGTTTTTGTTTTTATAGCCTACTATGATTTTCTTAGAAAAAAAACCTAAAAAACCTTCATAACTTGCGTATTATTAAAAATAAATACATTGACCCTTATATATTTGGAATGAGAAACAAATAAGGAATTTAAATATGTCATAGCCAACTATCGCTTCCATTTAAAAAAAAGTAATTTTGTGTCATAACTTTTTAACGGCGAGCGTAAAATTATTTTTTTTAGTATAATCAAATTAAACATAAAAATATCTAAAAATAATCTTAATAAATATTTTCGATAATTACTACAATAACGGAGATATGACACATTATTAATATGACAAAAAAACACTTTTTATTCGATAACTCGAAAACCGGAAATGATAGAATATTTTTGAAAACGGTTCTGAGTTTGTCTCAAAAAACTGCACATTTTTGGTAATTTAACCGTTTCTCTATCTTAAATATTAACCGAGATACCCATGCAATCCCATCGAATTTGGACCACCCTGTACATAAATTAATATAATCGTGGTCTAGTTTTTATATCCATCTATTTCACAGGTGAAAGTGAGTTATACAATCAAATATTTAGATGAATGTTTTCAGTCACAGTTTAACTGTTCTTGACAATTTGAAACTTCTACAAAAGATTTTTCATTGAAAATGATAAGTGATTTTCAATTAGGTACATATATTTATATTACATAAATTGTCACTCTATAACTCAAACATGTTTGAGTATAATTTTTTTATAAGCTGTGTTACGCATGTGTATTTTAACCGGCATATACACATCATAAAAAACATTTATTTCTATATCATCAAAATAATTCATAGACAGTGGCAGGCATTTAAGCGAACTATCAGATTTAAACAATTTTTTTTCTCTATTAGATGACTCAAATACGCTTATAGCTGGATTAAATCATACGAAATATACGAAAATTATATTAGAGCTTTATTTGATTAATATTTTAGATAGGGTTATATTTATATCACATTACGTAATTACGTATAATAAATTATTAATGAATGTTGACAGCGTATAAATCAACTAGAATTTCTTGTCATTTGGGTAAAAGCAAAACGATGTTAAATCTTATGACTTATTATCTAAAGTCACCTGCACAAATATTTATGCAATTATGTATTACGTCATTATAAAATATGAAACTTGCATTTAAGAATTCATCTTTGAGACAGTGAACGATAATGGCACTAAGTAAATCTTTGAAAATAAGTCTATATAGTAGAAGTAAACAACAAGAAACTTTTACCATGAATATTGTACAATCAACGGACATTTATAATTCTAATAAAATATTATAATTTGGTTCGACTATTTTGGTAACATCTACTTTACAAAAATAATGTGTATAATTATCTCAAAATAAATTTGAATTCGATAAGTTAAGTTTGTGGAAGACCTGACATACTGTTGAAAAGTAAAATTACTGAATATGTTTGATTATTCTGAAGGGTACCTAACTATTTTTTTAACTTTTACCTAGAATGTTTAAAAATATAGCCAATAAGAAAAATTTACCAAACCAAATTTGTCGTAATAATTTTAAAATGCCTATTATTAGTAGCCTGTGTATGATTGTTTTAGGCAAATCAGAAACCTCTTAATAAAAGATGCAGATTTTGAAAAGATTGACTTTTAATATTATATACCCAATAACTAATATTTTTAATTTGAAAAGTTGTTTCAAAAACTTTCACCCATAAACTTATGAAACACAGTATTTCATACGTCCTACAATTTAAAATATTTATTGGACATTAATACTACATCTATTTGAAGCAAAGACAGAGTTTGAAAAAATGCAAGGTATTATATTATTAAGATTTGTCCAATTGCTAAAGTTATTAATTATTTTTTATCGATTTTTCCCATGGTTTTTTGACCTCTACAAACAAATTTGTAGTAACCAATTTAATAATAAATATAATTTGTTTATTATAAATTAAGTGTAGAGCACAATGTATTTGAGTAAACAATGTAACAGACGCGATTATCGAGTATACGATTATTTATTGTTATCTTTGACGTGCCCCTTGTTGTCGGGCGTGTGTAGTAACCAAGGGCGGAGCATCAATTTTTTTTTCTAAGGGGTGGCAATTGAAAAATAGTAAAATTTTTAAGTTTTTAGAATAGACAGAGGTACAAAATATTACTGAATTATATTAAATAACGTAAAAGATTTCGTTGTCAAATATCCAGGTCAAGATTAGTTATCTACGTAATTAGATGTTAAATATTATGTAATTAATGTTTTCCAAAATTTTGGTACAAAACATTTTTTAAGATATGTGCCTGTAACCTCTGTACAGGCTCTATAAAATATATATAGATTTTTACAAAAAACAAAATTTTCAAATATTGTTATTAAATAATAATTTGATTACTATAAAGGATGTATATTCATTGTTGCACCTGACTGTAATGTCATTCAAGAACAGGTCAATTATTTATGAATGACTGGAAGTGTATGAAAGGGTACACACCCCCTTTTTGTATGACAATTACAAAAACCTTGATAAGGTCCTATTACCTGTAGATCCTTATGAGTATTATCCTTGTGACTAGCTGCACGTATCACACCAGCTCTCCACCCCCACTCACTAATTTTTCCCAATTTTAATTTTGTATAGCCACTCACTGACAAAAAACGTTTACCAACTATTTCTTCCCGACATTTATAAGCCATTTTAACACATTTAACACATATAACTTATTTGTACATTAACTAGATTTAACATTAAAACTAGTTGTAACATCACTTGGTGAAATTCACGGAATAGCGCGCCGCGCGAACATTACACACAAAGATTTTCAATCTGGCTGCGGCAAGGCAGTGCAACCAGGCTGATTGAAACAGTTCGCTTGGGCTCGGCCCACGGTCGGGCTAGGTCGTCTCCTGCTCATCGTAAGAAGCACGGAGAAACCAAGTCCTGGGGGCAATCATACACCAGCACCATTAAATAGTTCTAATTTTTGTCGCTTAGCAGCAGCAGTTGCTAAACGCAGTGTGCGCGCCATCCGCCGACAACGAAGCTTACGAGGAACAGGTGAAAAGAAAAACATCTGAGAGACCATGACCAGCTGTATACTGCTCAAAATTAAAAGCGTTCGATAAATTTTTCCTGGAACTACACTTTTGCGTTTTCTGCTTAATCAAAAACAAGACAAATGAATAAATATGATTGTCAACCAAATAATATCATTTTTTCCATATTCTTAACATTTATTTAAATCATATTCAGAATTTTTAACACAACCCAAAATGTATTATGATAATATTGTTATGAAAAGCCTTATCTTTGGTGTACCCAAATTATTTAGGGACGGTCTTTTCCAAAATAAACAGTGAAGCAAAATTATTTGTAAGGATATCCTCGCCAAATTTAAAATATAGATTACAGAAATGTTTTAGTCTAATTTATGACAGTTTTAAAGCATTTTTCGGCTTTTTAAATTCTCTTTTCATTCTTATCATCTAATTGGACCAAGTAAAAATTATCTTTTCGTTATTGGCTGGCCGATTCACATTTCAATACATGGTGCATAGAAAGGGCGGAGTTAAACCCACGAATTTTGCCGAATACGCTCGAGCCATTTAAGTTGAAATATTTTTGATATCCACAGAACAGGCGTCAGTTTAACAGCTTTGGAAAAGTTATACAGGTTGTTCTCATTTATTGTCTTATTAAAATCGGTGTGGAGTTCGTAAAATAAAGGTATGGTTAGGGTTCCGCATTTTGAAAAACCGCACAAGAGCTCCGCAACAAAATAAGTTTGGGAACCGCTGAATTACATTCAGTAGTACAATATAAACTAAAGTTTGGTTCTGAACTAGTTCCGAACTGTCTCCGCGAACTAAGCTATTACTTTTATACAAATACGGACGAGGGCGGATCAGACGCCAAAGGTCACGTATTTTTCCGCTCGCGCTCGCGCGGAGACTGCTATAGGGGAATTGACCCCCTCTTCAGTCGTTAGAGGTAGGGATGTGGATAGTCAAGGATGGGCAAAGGATAGGTGGAAGTACTGCCACAGCATTTGCCTTAACCATAGAGGAAACCACCTGAAACCTTTACAATTACAGTCGGCCCTGGGAATCGAACCCAGGACCTCCCGATTACCAGACGCACGTCAGATAGGTTACCTGAAGGGTGGGTACACCATGCAACAAATCGCATCGTAACACCGTCACGTACAGGTTGTTATTGCGCGTTGAAGATACTGTGTACCGTGAATTGCAGCGTATCAAAACGTCGGCGCGTATCATCGCAGCAAACATTTTAGCATGCCACCATTTTGGTATGGATGGGCAAAGGATAGGTGGAAGTACTGCCACAGCATTTGCCTTAACCATAGAGGAAACCACCTGAAACCTCTACAATTACAGTCGGCCCTGGGAATCGAACCCAGGACCTCCCGATTACCAGACGCACGTCAGATAGGTTATCTGAAGGGTGGGTACACCATGCAACAAAACATCGCATCGTAACACCGTCACGTACAGATTGTTATTGAGCGTTGAAGATACTGTGTACCGTGAATTGCAGCGTATCAAAACGTCGGCGCGTATCATCGCAGCAAACATTTTGGCGTGCCACCATTTTGGTATTACTTTTAGTAATTGTGGAATACGGTTAGTTAGTTATAGTGCAATATTTAGATTTTTCGAAACACTGCGAAAAGATGTACATTGCCGCGGCAGCATATATAGTTATGCATCATTTGATTTGTAGAAATAAAAAAAGCAAGCAAAAGAGGCTTTGGTGGCAGACGCAGTTATATACCTCTGTTGTTATGTGAAACTCCACACTAAGTTCCTCCCAAGCATCATTTTTTTAAATTTCATTATAATACCTGGAATGTTTTGCATCCCACAAAACTTCCTTACTTTAATACTTTTCGGTAATTTATGCTTGTTGGAGACCGGCGCGGCTGTCAGGTATTAACGCTATGTTCTCGTGTTTAAACGCTACGTTCACATGTAAGCGTTTGAGCGTAAAACTCATTATGAAGGTTTTTGCAACCCATTAAAAATTACAATTAAAAAAACTTTCACCGACCTTTAACCTCATCCTCGTTCGCTTGGACAATAATAAAGGGTCAGGTTAAAGGTTGGTTAAGGTTTTCAGTTTTTTAAATGCATAGGATAAATTAAATGTAGACCATACATGTGTAATGGGTCACAACCTCACAACATTCATAAATACTTTTACGCACAAACGCTTACAAGTGAACACACCGTTCATATGACAGCACCGCCGGTCTCCAACAAGCATAAATTACCTACTTTTCTATAAGATTAACAGTCATTTCCTCTGTCCACCCCATTGCAAGCAAGGGTTGGTGCACAATGCACAAATGAAAATAAACGTAAGTATGTTACGCAGACCTGTACATACATAAAAAGCATGGTGCAACATCAGCGCGTTACATTCCTTTGATGTGACGCTGGAATACCGACAACCGATGGGACGCCACGATGTTACTATGTTGCGGTGTTACGATGTTACGAAGTGCGGTACAGACATGTTACGCGACGGTGTTACTATACGATGTTTTGTTGCATGTCTGTACCCACCTTTACGTGACGGTGTTACTTTACGATGTTTTGTTGCATGTTTGCACCCACGTTAATGTCAGACATCACCGCGTATCGGGACGCGTGTCCGAACGTTAACATTGCATGCGTTCCGCAAAGTTTCATCGTGATGTACTCTGAATGTTCCCTATTATTATTTAGTCGGTCTTGGTTGAGAATGATAAACATACCGCGTTATTTCTACCGCGATTATTTACTAGTGCAGCTAAACATGGCTGTGACGGTTCGCTGCTAAGCGACCGTTGGATAATAAATGTTTTCGTTTAATTTGACAGAACTGTAATACCAAAACGCAGCTTTTAAAATATAATAGTGTGTAGTGCTTTTTTAACAACATAAGATGATTTCGGCGATAATCTCTAGATTAGTAATGTGAGTATATTTTTTGTTACGCCTTTGTGAACGTTACTTGTTTATCAACAATTTCTTTGTTACAATATATTGCGAGATAAAATTAAAACGTAGTTGATCAAGTTTACCTCCATCATTAATATTCAATCAGATTACAAACGACTCACAGTATGACATTTACTAAAATCGACGCAATTCACAATGATATTTAATAAATTACTGAAATAAAATACTAAATCATATTCATATTCCATACATAACGTCGCAGAATGTTTTATTGATTTTGAAACGTAAATATTTTCTAAGACTAATAAAATGATTACATGATAAGACGCATGTCCAGTGTTATTTACGAACATTGTATTAATTTAAATTTATAATTTTCCAACAACTGCCATCTACTTTCTGAAATAAATAGACGTTTTAAGCATTTTATAACAATAATTTGCTTTGTTTGGTAATAGTACTTAAATGTTTCTACATGCATTTTTATTAAATAAAAAAAATGTTACGTGGAAATTGTAAATGCCCATCACAAAAATATCGGACTGGTTCGGAGCCTAAATATAATGTCTTATTAATTATTTGTACTTTTGGGCTAAGAAATATCGTGACTGTTAGGTAATAGATACGTTAATTATGTCTTTGATCTGTGACCTGTCCAAATAATATTGTCATAGCAGTTGACATTCATTGTTAAGTAGCTGGGAAAATTTATTTCATTTCGACGTTAAAAACGAACGCTGCGTAGAAGGACCAATTATTTTTATTAAGTTTTGGTAAGTCTTAGAAGTCAGTGGAAAAGACAATTTTAGGGTTGACTTTTTTTGTAATTTATCATAAACAAGAAAATATCAGAACGTGTTTACTTACCAACAAAGACTATTTAAAAAGTAATTACTTCTTTTGTATTAAGAATGTTGATTATATCTCTTGACATATCCAATGGAAGATTTTAAAGGGTAACGTATAGTTCTGCTAAACCACTGAAAACATTTGAAAACACAAATTCTGCATAATGCAAATGTTTATTCTCAGAACTGGGCGTGTTTCATTTGTTTGCATGATGTATTATACTGTAATAATAATAATACAGCATTTAAATATTTTAACGTCTTTATTGTCGCATGTTTTCATTGGGTCTGTAATTTTTTTCATCACATCTTCAACATTTTGTCTTTCAATATTTTGGAAATGAAATGAGTCACGTGCTGTTAACTCAACTCATAATTATTTAATTTGGAGCTCGTTAGCAGAATTATTTGCTCCAATTAATTCCGCTATTATGTAAAGTGTGTACATTAAAAATTTTACAAATTATAAAGTAAAATTATTTTATGATTACATTGCATGCTGTAAGTTGCGCGGTTTTTACCGAACGTGATCCATACATTTTATTTTTATCAATTTTTTTTTGCCCTAAATAGCACCAGTTTCACAATATAACAAAAGAGCCTATATGTAATGTAAATAAGTTTAATTTAAAGCGCTTCAATCGTTTATAAAAAATTGTGCCAATGCTAAATCAGTTCCTGGACCCTTGCCTCATTATGACTGTAGCATTGTTTAAATTAAGCTATGTTCACAATACCACAATAAACAGTTATAAAATACAAAATACCTAATACATTAATTTGTTTAAAAGTTAAAAAAAAATTACTTGGATATGACGTTTAGTTGTTTATTAATTGCAAGTATCACTTGTTTACGAAATCATAATAAATAATAAATAAATAAATAGAGATAATAAGAACTTTCAAAAATAATGACATTTCATTTTTCGTCTGTAGTGCCAAAATGGAAAGCGATATAAAAATTCTGATTACACAGGCGTTCTTTTCTCAAAAAAATAGCCAAAGAGACCGATATCAGATTATCGCTAACTACTAAGTTAACCGAGATACCCCCTAAAACGTTCGAATTTAGTTCACCCTGTACATTAAAATAGATA
Organism: Elmis aenea; assembly: GCA_947652605.1. Taxonomy (NCBI): domain Eukaryota; kingdom Metazoa; phylum Arthropoda; class Insecta; order Coleoptera; family Elmidae; genus Elmis; species Elmis aenea. The sequence continues at coordinate 45,613,052 of OX393576.1, forward strand.
AATTCAACATTTTAACGAGTCGATGAGGTCAGACAGGATCAAATATATCCCTCAGGAACTGTACATCTCGTCGCAATGTAACTGGAATAAATGTCTATTCGCATTACTCTCAAAACGATATACAATTACCTTGAGATGTGTTGAATTTTCCAGAAGCAAACGAGTGTTGAATGATGGAACTTAATTTTCCACGTTTTAAACATGTGTGTGCCGAAATAATCTTTGACAAAAAATTTAACTTTGTTTAACCTTCCAAGTACTGACTAACACTTTGGTATCAGCATTTGTAAAAATGGCTTTTTTAGTTGGTGCACATATTTGGTAAATTAGTTAGTAAGCGACTAGATACTGTCCATATTAGATTGCTTTATCGGTTGCTATTTTAAACGTACCATAAACATGCATTATACAGGGTGCGCCAGTGCGATAAAGTCCATTATTGCCCTTAATGTCAACTTAATAAAAAAAAGTTTTTATTGAAACTTATAGTATTTCCATAGGTGCATGTTTTAAAATTATTTTCAAGTATACAGGGTGTTTCATAAAAGTGGGGCGTCAGGTCAGAGATTTAAAAAAACTAAGTACGTAATCTCGATTTCTTTTTTCGAGAGGAATTTATTGTCGTAAACAGATTTTTGATATCTTTTTTATATATATAGTTTTTTTTTAATCTCTGAAAATTACCGAGATACCCCCCCCCGTATGGGCATCGAAAATACGCCACCCTCAACATAGACCGTATCAATCAATTCTTTTTTTGGAAAATTCATATTGCATATGTTATACTCATTTATTTATGTTTTAACAATTGACAGCAATTTACTCTGACATTTGTTACTACAGAAATTATTGTTTCTATTGTCAAAGTCGGGGCCTACTCCGAGAAAACTAGGAAATTCCTACACAACGCTTATAAGAATAAGTAAAATGTAAATATCACAGAAAATATTCATTTTAGGTATAGGTAAGTATTAAGAAAAGTTGAAGAAAAACAAAAATGCAACAAAATGACCTAATAATATACAGGGTGTTCCATTTGAAAAAATAAAGTTATTGAGGTTTGAAAATTGGGAAGTTGGCACATCTGTAAGAAACACCCTGTATAATATAAATTAATTTTGATGTATTTAGACTATGACTACACATTTTGACTTTGTATGTGCAAAATATCATTTGCCAATAATTATTACTCATAACGTTGTGCTCTTGACAAGTATTGTACCCTGTTTTTCTGGAAATTCAAAGATTTTTTAAGATAAATTGGCAACGTCGCAAAAAAATGAAAAAAACAAAATACTGTCATATGGAGATTTTCTTGCTGAATTCGATTATGCAAAAATATACTGGGTGTTCAATTTAAAAAAAATACCTTTAGTGACGCCCCACTTTTATGAAACACCCTGTATACTTGAAACTAATTTTAAAACATGCACCTCTAGAAATACTATAAGTTTCAATAAAAACTTTTTTTTATTAAGTTGACATTAAGGGCAATAATGGACTTTATCGCACTAATGGCGCACCCTGTATGTACACACGTGTACAGTTTTTAAATTGAAGTTGTGTTTTTTTTTTTAAAGATATAACACTATAGTAATGTGTTAATTAAATTAAAGTTTTTCTTTGTCTTTGAACCCATTGCTGCCACCATCATTCTTAAAGCAGGTCATACTTGTACTGTAGTAGATTAGTAGAACCTGTTATGCAGTTTATTGTTAAATTAATGGAGAATTTGGCAAAACTAATTTATTTTTAAGACTGCTTGTAAATAAATCAATGGCGTCTTCTAATTACATTTAATGGATCAGCCAAAACGGTAAGCTAATTAGCATTAAGTGCTGCTAATGAGTAACTATGACTCTGCCTAACAAAATGTTCCGAAAAGAACTGTTAATGTATTGATGACTTCGATCAGCGATGACGAACCTTTTTAGGCTTGTGTGCCAAAAACTAAAAAAAAAGTACCTTTACATAATTCACTGCGTGCCACATTCTGTATCAACGCCTTCATTAAGCTTTTAAAATCAAAAATTGTCGCTACGTACTCCTATTTGGAAACCAAATGTCTTTATGGGCTACTGATACCTTTATGATTTTGATATTTTTCTCGAAAAAATTGTGCTTAACGGTATTAAAATGTTTATAACTGCGGCAACATAGGAACATTTCCTTTCTGATTTTAATTAAGAATCAAACTAGTACCATTTGAAATAAACCGTTAAAAAACGCCTTTTAAATTTGCATTAAATTGGAATATATCTTTATAATATTGTATGCAATTTAACAATATACAAGATTATTGGGTATATTTTTAAAAACAAAGGGAATATTCAACGTGGTAAATTATATGCGAAAGTAGTTAATACAAAACTTATATGAAAATTCTAATGTCTGCAAATTTTTTAGACAACAAAAGTTTTGAAGTGGCATTTCAATCGTTCAGAATTTCATTTTAAGCATTATTATGCACTGTTTCAGTTTATAGATTTTGCCGAATAAATTACAGATCAACTCTTAAGTCTTTATGCCCTGTATCAGTTTATAGATTTCGCCCAATAATTCTCAAATCGACTCTCAAGTCTTAAGTCTACTGTTTATTAAATCTTTATCTATTCAGCAACCAATACTTTTTATATTTTCTACAAATTGTCTAAATATAATCAGAAACTGTCAGTTTTTATAAATTTCAAGATCCGTTATGATTTATTTTGAAATTAATAGAATGGTTGGAAATAAAACCGTACCTATTTAAATATTTAGTATTTTTTTATTCGATCAACTTATATTTAAATTTATAAAATAATAATTGCAGGTAACGTTCAAAGATGTCTTTTTTCTCAAATTAAAATCTTTCTAATTTATGCCGGCAATCATTTTAAACTGGCGATCTGTTATTAATTTTTAACTGAGGACTATAAAAATCGTCAGATATAGTTAACAAGGAAACTAACATTGTTGCAATTATATACGTTACAATAATTTAAAACATTAAATTAGCATGAACATTTTGCACTTAAATTTTTAAAATGTTACGCTTAGCACTGATTTGAACCCTATTTAATCTTGCTTTAAAGTTGTATTTCATATTTTTATCTCTTCTTTTTCGAATGGACCAACACCAAAATTAGTAAGAGTGGTAACCCTAAACCTATAGAAAAATAGGCAGGATTATAAAGCTGATGCCATGCTATTGATTATACTCGTCATGCAAACATGGTAGGTCATTTGAAATCGTTCAAACTTTGTTCGCTTCTGTTAGTGTTGTGTTAAAACGGAGGTAATTTTAGAAACAAAGCTATAAAACTGGGATCGAATACAAGTTAAAACGTAACTAAAAAGATTTTTAATGGCCCGAGCAGTAACCTTCTTCATCGCCTACTGATCTGTTCAAAACCAGGTTGTTAAACCCACAGAAGTTGCATGCCCATTTTGAGATTTTTGCAAGTATTTTTAAACGTGAGCAGACTTCGTTGTAAAGCATTGTATGTTAACAGAGCAAATGCACTAGCTTTTGTCTTTAAAAAAAGGCCTTTTAAGGATTTATGTGTTTGTTTTTATAAATATGTTCTTATATCTTAAAGAAATCTACTTTTAGCAAAAATTTTCCTGAAAAATTTAATATTTGGCAATAGGATCCTGAAACTGTAGTGTGAAACGTACACCTTACTTTTGTTAACGAGAGTTTTTATTTAGACGTTGGTGATTGACGAAGCGCTGTTCGTTGTACTTCTTTTCAATAATAGAAGTATGTGTTATGTTTTGTTTACCAACAATAAGTTTTTTCTGTATTTAAAAAAAAATTGTGTTAAAAAGACTGAATAGTAGACGAATATGAGAGTAGACATTATTATTTTGCCGCACTTGTAACCTTCATAAGAAATTAAGATTAGATGTTGTTAAGGTCTCTCTATTGGCACGAGTAGTGCAGTTAAATAGTACTCCTATATTACATAACAAGAGTTGTAAGAAAAATATTACGCACGAGAGGAAAAGTTGCGCACGAAGCCGCGTAGCGGCGAGTGCGTTTTTACCACGAGTGCGTAATTGCTTTACAACTTGTGTTATGTAGCATACTTTTTCTACGATCACAATACATACGATTTTATCGGTTTTTTGGCTAATAGTAAACACACTTGTAGTACGCACGCTGTTTTAACTGTCAAGTTCGACGTAAGTCTACTTTGACATTTTTAGACAAGCGTGCTTTTTGCTTACCGTGCGTAAGGACTCACTTACTATGCATGCTGCATGAGTTTGACGTGATCCTACTTTGATCATTTAAAAAAAACTGCTTTCTGCTTACCGTGCGTAAAGACCCACTTACTATGCATGCAGGCTGGACAGGGTGGTCCAAATTCGATGGGATTACATGGGTATCTCGCTTAATATTCAAGAAAGAGAAACGGTTAAATTACCAAAAATGTGCAGTTTTTTTGAGACAAACTCAGAACAGTTTTCAAAAATATTCTATTTTTTGAGTTATTGGAAAAAAAGTGTTATTTCAACCTCATCTAAATCCGCCGTGGGTAATCTTATTCCAGATAAAACTATAGCTTAAAAATGTATACTTCAATGCAAAATAGAAGAAAACGGTAATAGATAAAAATTGTTTGTTTGTTTGTTTAAAAAAGTAGTCGCTGCTAGGATTTATAATATATTCCAATACGATTTTGTAAAATTTTTATTGACAGAATTATTTAATAATGCAACATTTTCAAAATGGTTGAATCTTTTTACTAAAGAGCTGTGACGATTTTTAAAAATTGTTATGTCATAGTGTTTATTTTACCTAATAAAATTGCTTTTGGGTCATCTCTCTGTCATGAAAGTTTTTAAATTGATTTTTCTATTTTTATGAGGATGCTGCGATTGGTTGTCGCATTAAACGTTCTTTTAGAAGATGTCATTAAATACGAGGGGGGACCCAAAAATAACCGGAATTATTTTCTGAATGGCGAGCCCCTTTTAGTTCGAGCTTCTCGTGCTAGGAGAATATTCTAGAAACCTTTCTGCATCAGCGTGCCTACTGGCGTTGCTGTGTGTTGCTGCGTTCGGCTTCAGTGAATTTTTTTCGAAGACTCTTTCAACGCATCTGTCTATTTTGTGATGGCTGATTTACAAGAACTTGCGGCAGTGACATTTTGTTTCCTGCTATGCAAAATAAAAAGGAAACATTTGTTATGCTACAGACAACTTACAAAGAAGTTGCTCGCAAGTTTAAAAATGGTTTTTCCGTTTTAAACAAGGCGAAATGTCGACTGACGATCAACCTCGGCCCGGGCGTCCTTTGACCAACTGAAGAAAATGTGATACGAATTCGTCTAGCCATGTTGGAAGACCGTCGTCGGACCATTTATGAACTTGTGACGTTGACTGGAGTGTCGTGGAGTTCCTATCGGCGAATTTTATCGGAAGATTTGGGTATGAAACGAGTTGCAACAAAATTTGTGCCTCGCTTGATCACATCTCAACAAAGAGACAATCGCGTGCCGTGCCATGAAGGAGCAGTTGAAGACTTACCTAACCAAACCCCCCCCCCAAATCATGATCGAAGACGAATCTTGGTGCTATGGTTACGACCCCGAAACGAAGCAGCCAAATTTCACTGCCGCAAGTTCTTGTAAATCAGCCATCACAAAATACAGATGCGTTGAAAGAGTCTTCGAAAAAAATTCACTGAAGCCGAACGCAGCAACACACAGCAACGCCAGTAGGCACGCTGATGCAGAAGGGTTTCTAGAATATTCTCCTAGCACGAGAAGCTCGAACTAAAAGCGGCTCGCCCTTCAGAAAATAATTCCGGTTATTTTTGGGTCCCCCCTCGTATGTACGACCAGCTAGTTTTTTCTATTAAATACAAAGTAATTGTTTCTGTTGGCTATTGGAATGAGAAGTACCAGTTCTGATTTTTATGTCAGCCCACCAACAGTTTTTGATTTTAAAAACAGCGCAAACAGGTGCCGCTCTCAACATAATGTTCGTAACCTTCCATTATATAACCATGCGTAATCCTTGCTCGGACATTGATTAAACATTCGCTTTTCTAAATATGGTAAATCATTTAAGAGATGTCACCTTGAATTGCTAAATTAACCTATATTTGCCTTTTGGCTAACTTCTACGGATAGGCAACCGAATTCATCACTACAGAGAGTAGTATTTGCTAAAGGTTTTTTGTGCAATTATATCTGTTAATTTAACGTACATTATTTATAAACCCACGACTTGTTTTTAAAGGTTAAATAATGCATGTGGTTCAAGAAATTTAAAATTTTGGTGTACAGTTATTTTAAATATATTTTACAGCAAGGTGCACTAGGAAATAAAAATTGAGAGTCGGTACCGATCATGTATTTTTTAAGTGCATTTAAGTATATTTATTAAGTTAAGGCCCGGATGTGTTTTATTTTAATGATTCATGCCGGAATACGTACTTCATCAGTAGTATGCTCTACATAAAACAGAACACTGTCTTAAATCATAAATGATCGTAGGAGAAACACAGTAAACCCAATATTTTACATATCTCTTGGTTTGCTTTTTAATTTAGTAGAAAATTAATTATGTCTAAATTATGTTAGCACGGATTTTTGCCCATGCATCTTCATCTAGTTAGTCACGCTCATTTCTTGAAAAAGTCTAAGTCACCGTTTCCTACAAAACGTATCAAATTGTTAAGAGACACGTTAAAACTTAAAACTGTCGCAGAGCTCAGACAGTCTACATTCAAGTGTTTTTATAGTCAATGTCATTGTCATTGCGTATTTGATAAGTATGCGTTTGCTCTCATTTGTAGAATGTTTGGTTTTCTAGCACAACTTTTTAATCGAGATCCGATTTTTGACCTTATTGTTTGGTACATCTTAAAATATTTTTTTTTTTGCCGCGACTCATAAAGAATCTTACGAATTAAATGAATGCTAAATATTTTATAATGAGACCTAAGCTGAATTTATTGAGAATAAAAAACTAGTTAGCCGTGAAAAAGAAAATATTCACCTTCGTATTATTTAGTTATTTACCTGTCAGTTGAGGTTTAATTGTCAAAGTCAAGATGGTTAAAATATAGTTTATTAATTTACTAAAATAGTGTTGTAAACAAATTGAGTAAACCCTGTTAATATTTTCGAATTCTGATTTATTCCTTATGAAAAAAGGGTTTAAGCACTTCTAAGTTTAAATTAAGCTTTTAGTAAACTAGCGTTTATCTTGACTACAAGCAAAAAGCAATTAGCAATGAAAAAGTAACATATGAAGTTCTTTCAAAAGTACGGACGTGGGTCAGTGCAATTAAGCCAGATGCTCAGAAAACATTTAAAACAAAATGATACATAAAAAAATGTTGCTTGCTCAGTAGAAAAGGGAATTAATACGATAATGCATCTTCTTATACGATAATTTCACTCTCCACTTTTTGGCTTTAAAAAAAAGTAACAGAACATTCACCATACTTAACTGACCTGGCATTGTGTGACGTTTGGTTATTCTTTGGACTGGAAATTTACGGCTTGCGGGTCAGAAAATTATAGTCTGAGGAGGAGATTGATCCTGCTATTTACGAAAAAAGATTGATTGGGAAATTGTGTGGAAATTATTAGGTTCTTACATAATTAACGAACGTTTTTTATTTCTAAATTTGTTCAATAATAAAATAATAAAAAAGTTCAAGATTTTTTTTTTCACAGGCTTTTATTTAATGTAATAAAAAGAACACATTAAATTTTCTTTAAGCTTGTCGCGAGAAGTTCTTAGGTATTTAATTTGACAGAAATAGGTTTATTTTAATGTCAAATTAAATGAACTTCTCACGAACAGCTTTTAAAAAAATGTATTTTCTTCTTTTTAGTATTTTTTAATAGACGCTTTTTTAAAGTTTTTTTTTTACTTAAAATTTATTATTTCCGTTTTAGTCATCTCCGCCATATTGGTACAGCTATTCTGAATTCATAAATTTTGACTCGAAAATCGTAATCGGCACTCCAGAAAACCTATAGATATCGACTTTGAGCCGAATCATACTGTACCGGGTGATTCAGTTTGACTGTCGCACCCCTATAACTTTTTAATTATTGAAAATAACCCCAACAAACCTTATATTTTTGAATTGAATTCTTTATTAAATGATGTGCAGTTGTTTAATAAACTTTGAACTGATTTTCCTCGAAAACTTCCTTATGTATGCATACTTTTTTAATACATGGTCGGATTCAGAATTAAACTCTTTATCCGAATCAACAAAAACATGTATATTATGTAATTTAAAAAAAAAAAAACAGTTCCCTATCGCGAATTTGACATATCATCGTAGAGATAACAAATGCACATCATTTAATAGAGAATTTTTCGCCGTTTCCAAAAATATGAGGTTTGTTGGGGTTATTTTTAATAATTAAAAAGTTATAGGGGTGCGACAGTCAAACTGAATCACCCGGTATAAACTAGAAATCAATGTTAAAGTGTATTGTCACGGAAACCATGTATGCATGCAAAATTTCAAGTCAATCAGATATGCAGAAGTGGATCAAAATTTACTGAGTTGCAAGATTTTACCTAAACAAACATGTGAAGTTAAATAAATGCTTGTAAATACCCTCAAAACATGTTTAAATAATTGTTCTAGAACATGATCGCCGTCTACTTCAATAATTGCTTCCCATTTGCTTGGCAAACGGTTCATTCCACGGGTAAAAAGTCGCAGTTCTTCGACGCGATCCACGCTTCGACATCGGCAACTAGTTATTTCAAATCATCGTAGACTCTGCCCGTTTGCCAATCTTGGTGCGAGCGATAAACGTGATAGTCTGTAGATGCTTCGGTGATATTTTTTTTTTTTTTTGAGTCTGGCCGGGAACAACGATCGTTGAATGGTCGTATTGAATTATTCAGCAAATGCATGTTGACAAACTTTCGTCTTCTTCCGCGGTTGTCTGAAGAGCCTGATCATCAAAATCATCTTGTATCGCTGGATTTGAAACGACTGAACCATTTTCGAAATTGACTTTCACAGATTGTCCCTTCACCAAAGTGTTCGTTGAGATCGCGAAATGACTGCTGCAGAGCGTCCTTTTTGGAAGTGATTAGCAAAATATAAGGAGTATGAAGGTAGTTATTGACATACATTTGTACTACCTACATAGCAAGAAATATATTAGTAAAAAAATTGAAACAAAATGATACATTTAATGATAAACGATCGTTAATTATGCTATGCACCAACTTATTAGAAGAGTATAACTGCCGAAGGAAATTACTTTGAACATATTTTAAATAAAACCTTCGAAAATATTAACCGTGTTTTTATTCCCAATACATTCAGCTTAACCCTTGTATAGTGCATAATTTTTGGTACAAAGCCAGCTTGCATCATACTAAAACTGCAGTTATAATCAAAGTTGAGGATTGAAGACTATATTTATCATTTAACATCACGGGCTGTTAAATATTTCATCGTTTTTGATTACCGTTCCAAATAATATTGCGCTTAGCGTTTGTAAACTTTACAGTCGATTTGATCTGTTTTTACTAATGTGTAAGACACTATTGATTTATACTGATCTACATTAATAGCCAATTGTTTTTACGAGTACGTATAAGTTCGATGGTTGCACGACGTGCTAATGAAAACACTAAAACCTTTTTAGAATGAAAGAGCCTTGGTACAAACTGGTACGAATGAACCCAAAGTAGGGTGAATTAGAACCCTCTATTTTATGGTAGGTAATATCAAAATAACCACAAAAACTTAATTTAACATGTACGATCGAAATTTAGGACATGTGCTATGAAGTAGGCTAGAACTAAGTATTTTAACAGTGTCCTGCTTTTGAATGATTACAATTTTAATTATGTTATCACAAAAGCTTTTGTGGCGTTATTAATATTATTTAACGGTACCGTTTATCGCGTATTTCGCTAATAAGATGGTACAAACAAATGATGTTCTGCGCTCAATTCAACGGTCTGTTGATTTAGCAATGCTTTACTAGCACGCCGCCGTATTATTTGTTAGCAACAATAATACGGAAGTGATATAACATTTAAATATGTGGTATTTGCACAAAAATCGTGTTTGTAAAAAAAACATATAAATGAGTATGTAAACAGTTAGTTTTATTTGTTCAAAATATAAATATTAGTTAAATTTTATTTCGTGTGTAATTTACGATTTTATTTACGCGGTAATGATTTTATTAATAAAATTAACCGTTTAATAATATTAATAAATAGTTTTGAAAACAATATCACATGTTAGAGTTAAAAGCAAGCAAAAAATTTATTTTTCTTCGAAATTTTCATGTTGTAATCAACGTAAATAAATGTTTAGGAGCCCTTTTCATTCTAAATATACGACTGTAATAAATATAATATGTGTGCCAACAATTGCTAACACTTTCGTGAATTCCTGCCAACCTATTAAAACTTTAACGAGAAAATTTGGTCTAGAGGTTCGAAAAAATGTATCCGAACTACCGCCATTTCGTAAACTTTGTCAGTTTAAACTAAACAAGCAACAATTTTATTTTTTTGTGCGATCGTACTAGAAATAGTTGTTTGACGGACGCGTTAGCAACCATAAGTACTGCATTTCCGGCCCTATCCATAGCAAAAAGTTTTTTCGGCCGCTACAGCGTACGAAAAAGATCATTTGCATTAAGCAGAACCGAAAGCGCATGTGCGTGTCTGAATATAACTTCTCTAAGATTATGGCTTCCCCGTTAAGGGTAGTGACGTAGAGGTCCTTAGGTTGTTAACCGTCAGGTAATTTATAACCTAATATTTTCGTGTTGATGCTGTTACTGAATACTGAATAAAAAATTAGTGTTGATTTACGTATGTTCTACGTTAAAGTAATTTATATATTAATAAGAGATCCTTTGAGAAAATATAAGTGATATTTTATTAACCTTATTTTGTGATACGTTTTATACTAGAGTATGCCGAAACTACATGAGTGCATTGTTTATTTTCGTAAAAAAAATAATTATTTACTTGATTTGTGCTTGTATAGTAGGGGTTGGCCCCTGTTAGAAATAAATAAATAAATATGACGATTGCAGTGCAATCCATGATGGATAAAGCGAAAACTGCAGTGTTTTTTTATGATTTTATACTGTGCTAGACCATTTTTAAAATATGCCAGTAATGTAAAGAGGATCATAAAACTATTTACATACAATGCTTTAAGCATTGCATTTTATTGCTTAACATTAAAATAAAAAACAACTAATGTTTACGATGCAATATAAATTATTTTTGTAATGTTTTTTTGTTCTTATTATTTAATTGATATAAGTTCTGAAAAATTGTATTTATTGTGCTGGATATTAACATAAGATCATCTGCTATGTTTTAACAACACCCCGTTTTAAGCTTGCGTTTCGTATTTGGCGACGCGAGCTGCTTCAACTATTTTCTAAAAATAATCATTTGATCCCGCTTCGCGTGCACAGCTAACTAGAGCGCTGTTGATGAAACCAAAACCACATGCAGTTGCTCCTTTTTTGTTTTAACCGAACCGAACCATAAAAAATCGGTGTGCTTCTAACAACAGTCGATTGTTTTAAACAAACTTACTACTTTTGTTTTATAGTTATGTCGCAGAGGGAAAAACCTCAAATACGGATTACAATATACTGGAACGGCCAAACCGTTATTGTGTACATTTAACAGTGCGTAGCAGGTGCGTAATTTTTTGTTCGCAACGTATCACGCATCGTAACTAATGTATTTGTTGCAACCGTTCAAGGCTCACTATGCTTCAAGACTGTTTGAAAATAGGTAAAACAAAAATTTTACAAATCAAAGTATAACTTAATTATAGCGCCTTTACCAATATTTATAACATATACAGCGTCCCATCGAAGAAAGATTTAAAAAATAAATAAATATAAGTTGTTTGTGTTATTAAGTACACCACCGGAAATTATTTGTAACTATAGTGTTTTGTTTTTGCCAGCGTAAATTATTTACTTTAAATTTGGGATTAAAAGTCAAATTCTCTTTCAGAAATGTATAAGATCTTTGTACCTAAAATCAATTGTTATTGAATAATATGTGCAGGACTTACGAATATGTCAATTATCTTAAATGGAACAGTCATAAATGTCTAAATTTAATATTCTCCAAGTAATTACGGTTTTAATTTATAGGCACACACACACAAGCTTTTGTAGGTTTAAACAAGAAGATTTTGATAATTTCTAAAAGAATTTTTGTTTATAATATAAACAAAAAAATTCACATATTATGTCAAATAAAATAGTTTTTCACGTTTAAGTAGTGCATTTATCTGATTATAAATTAATTTAAAGAATAACATACACATAAACCAAGGTTTTTTTTTAAATCGAAATGTGAAAGTTTATTTATCAGACCAATATAAAAAAAAACAGTTGCTAAGAACAAATAGTGAATGATTTTTTAAATAAAATATACTTAAAGTTGCACACCTAATATTAAAGAAATTATTATTTTGTTCTTCAAATATAAATCTTTGCTAATAACAGAGAGCTATCGAATAATTCGTATTGACTGGAACCACTGTACAATTACACTTACACTGTGATAGTTTTTAAATTCTAGTCACGTACAATCAAGTCGTATTCCATTTATATATTTAGGAGGTATATCGTGTTCAGGAAATGCCGACATAGTAGGCCTTTGAACCTAGGTGTCGTTGAAACGGAAGAACTCGACATTCCATATATAACAACATTGAAAAGTGAAAACAAAACAATCATTATTATTGAAGTATAAAATTATAATTTGTATTGACTTGAGCAATCGAAATAATTGCGAAGTGACACAACACGCTGGATTAATATAGTTTAACAAAATAATCAGCGTAATTAATGAAGTAAATTACAGTAGGTATCGCTTCCTTTATTTGTTTGAGAGATTTTAGCTATAGAAAAGTGGTTTGGCTCGTTACTCAAATTAAAATGTAAAAAAATATCTTTGAGGAAACGTGAATTTTTTGTGAATCGGAAACATTGCACGTTGGAACACACGCGAGGAAATGGTTTATTTTCTGTGGCAACTTTTATGCTGTCGTCATTATTGCATGTAAAGAAAATTCATAATTCTTTGTAATTTTTGTGAAAGTGAACTATTGTTCTATTTAAAAAAGTGCAACATTGGCAAATATCTTAGTACTTAAGCAATATTAAAATAAAATGTCGTCGATTGATAAATATTTACACTTCTTAACATTTTTAACAACTGAAGATATTTAGGCTTAAAACTTTTGTTTATTTTGTCAATATTAAGTGTGCCATGAAATTAAAAAAAAAAAAAAACTAAACTAAAAGCATCACAAAGTTTCGACCTTTTATACATTCTAGATTTCAGGCCCACTATTTAATTACAGTTATTTTATATTAATATAATGTTTTAAAACCTACGCTGATTATCCGACCGGATATCAAACACACCGTATATCCGTCACACCCCTAGTAATGTGGTTTTCAAGTTTTCCAAACCATGGAACTTTTCCTAAATTTGTAAAATCTGTCGCTTTGAAATTTATTTTTTATTAAATCCGACAATTTTTAATAGATTACCTAGCGCAACTAATTTGTGTTTAAAATCGCGAAACATGGAGGCGGAAACAATAAACAGAACTTATATAACAATACCTTGTCAAAGGAAACGCTAACCAAGCCCTGTTTTATATGGTATTATATTTGAGTTTTAAATGTACATCAGCAGTTAAAGTTATCCTGTGTCGTCGGAGTTAGCTTGTGGAACGATTGTTTTATATTATAGTTGTTTCTTATGTAACGTGTTTTGATATATTTTTTTTGCACTGAATAAATTACATCTGGTTTTTTAATGTTTTTGCAATAAATTTAAGTGTCCTACACCAGTGGTTCATAACCTTTTAGTAGTCGCGGCCCCCTAAATATCCTAAAATATTTTCGCGGCCCCCTACTTTGTAGCAGGGTTGGACAAAATTTGATTTTTATTTTAAAAAATCAAAAATCATTGATTTAAATTTTAAAAAATCAAAAAAATTGCGAATTTTTGATTTTTTTTTAAAGAAACATGACTATTTTTCCTTTTGAAATCGAATTTATTAATTATTCACACTACATTATAGCTTTTACATAGCCTCATTCAAAAAGTATCAATAAATTAAAAATTTCTCAGACACTTTTTATCTTGATAAAAGTTGGCGAATGACCTAAACGTAATTTTAAGGTGGAAAAGATTTCATAAACTTTCATGCGGTCCTAGATTTTAGCAATATCAAAAATATTCACAAGAGTAAAGTGGCCTTATTTTAAGAGTTGCAAAAAAAAATTCATAGGGAAAGATTGTTTAGAAATGTTAGGAAGAGTAAACTGCCCTGATTTTAAAAATTATAAAAAAGTTAAACAAAAAATGGTTTAGAATTTAAAAATAATATTAAATAAAATATCGTTTTCCTTGATTTTTTAAAACTCTTAAAATAAAATAAGGGCACTTTACTTTTGCGAATATTTTTAAAATCGTTAAATACTAGTTTAACGAATTTTCTTTCATCTTAAAATTAGATTTAGGTCATCGACCAACTTTTATCAAGCATAAAATTTTCTGAGAAATCAATAATAAAAAACTTTTCCAATTGATGCAGATTTTTTGAATGACGCTGTCAGGGGTTTGGAGCAGTCCAACTTTTTAGTTGCTCCGCTCGCTCCGCTCCGGCATCAAAATGCCTGCTCCAGCTCCGCTCCCGCTCCGCTCCGCGCTCCAAATATTAATAAAATAAGTTTTTTTATTTAAAAATTTGTTTTTAAAAACAAAGCTAAAATTTTATGAGATATGTGGAAATGGACCAAAAATTACAATATTTGACCCTAAGAACCAAGTGAAGTTAAATAAATGAACAAATTATTGATCTTCAAAAGTTAAAAAAAGAAAAAAAAGTTCTTTAAAATTTTTCAAAATTCAAATACAAAATAATGAAAATTAATATTCAGAAAAGTTACATTATAATAATTTTACTTAAAAAAAAATCAAATTTAGTTTATTTATAATTTTATTAAATTCTATACCCATGAGAATAATTCATAAAAAAAATAATTGTAGTTTATAATAGTAAAGTGGAGCAGTGGAGCAATCAAAATTATTTGCTCCGGGCTCCGCTCCCGCTCCGGGCAAAAACCCATTGCTCCACTGCTCCGCGCTCCAGCTCCGCGCTCCGCTCCAAACCCCTGGACGCTGTAGATCTTTGGACCCTAAAATTAAAAATTATTGTGAAAATTCACAAAGTAAATCTACCTGAATGCGTCTCTAACAAGAAAATTCGTAGAATCTTTCTTTCTCCCTGACCTATAAGTCTCCAATAGGCAGGCAATATTTCTGGAATATTTTACTAGCGGTTGCTTAAGCGGGTGGAAGTAAAACGTGCATATAATTTATATGCGACTTGTGACGTTGAATCGTGAAAATAAATAAAGTTTGATTTAAATCATGATTTTAATTTTAAAAATCATGTGATTTAAATCACTTGAATTAAATCAGGCAACCCTGGTTTGTAGTAGCAAAATATTACGATTCATTTAAGAAGATATCTCTCCGATGGTTCGAGTAAAATAAGAAGCAAAAAATATTTTGTTTAAAGATTTCAATATTTTAAAATGTAAATACGTTTTAGAAAGGTTTCGCGCCCCCCTTAAAATGTTTCACGGCCCCCCCGGTCAGTGCCGTTTCTGAGTACTTGGCCGCCCGCGTGCTAACGTACGTTTCGCCGCCCCGGTAAACAAAAAAAAAATTGAAATAAAAAAATAAATAATTTTCGTTGCAAGTATTACATTTAACAACATGTACACAGCGTCATTCAAAAAGTCTGCAACAAATGGGAAACATTTTTATTATTGATTTCTCAAAAAAATGTATTTTTGATAAAAGTTGGTGCATGGTCTAAAACTAATTTTAAGATAAAAAAAGTTTAATAAAAAGTCATAGGACACTGCATTTTAAGGATTTTTGAAATATTTGCAAGAGCAAAGTGCCAAAACAATTTATAGGAAAAAGTTATTTAGAATCTCAAAATAAGGCTAGATTTAAATTTTGAAGATCAAATTCAAAATTTTATTTTGTAAGAAATTTTAACATTCAAAAAGTCTGCAACAAATAGAAAAGTTTTTTATTATTGATTTCTCAGAAAATTTTATTCTTCATTAAAGTTGGTACATAGTCTAAAACTAATTTTAAGATAAAAACAAGTTTGATAAAAATTCATAGGACACTAGATTTTAGCGATTTTTGAAATATTTGCAAGAGTAAAGTGCCTTTATTTTAAGAGATACAAAAAAATTGTAAAATAAAGTTATTTAGAATCTAAAAATAAGGCTAGATGTAAATTTTGACGGTCAAATTCCAAAATTACAATTATTACAAAATTTTAAGCACTTTACTTTTGCGAATATTTCAAAAATCGCTAAAATCTAGTGTCCTATGACTTTATTAAACTTTTTTTCATTTAAAATTAGTTTTGGACCATGCACTACCGTTTATCAAGAATATAATTTTTTAAGAAATCGATAATAAAAAACTTTTCTATTTGTTGCAGACTTTTTGAATGTTAAAATTTCTTAAAAAATAAAAATTAGAATTTGACCTTCAAAATTTAAATCTAGCCTTATTTTGAGATTCTAAATAACTTTTTCCTATAATTTTTTTTTATATCTCTTAAAATAGGGGCACTTTACTCCCGCGAATATTTCAAAAATCGTTATAATCTAGTGTTCCATGACTTTTTATTGAAATGTTTTTCATCTTAAAATTAGTTTTAGACCATGCACCAACTTTTCTCAAGAATAATATTTTCTGAGAAATCAATAATAAACGTTTTTCCCATTAGTTGCAAACTATTTGAATGACTATAAATTTGTCATTATGTGTAAGAGGGATTTTCAGCACCATCTCTTGCGTCCTTGGCACTAACTTATCCCATTGCCGATTGAGTACATAAATTTAATCGCAATCTTCACTCTCAAGTCGAACTTACCGAATAAGCAAACTGGAGAGTGATTTACGCGTTTTTACAATTTTTTTTTGAATAGTATGGAATTGAAATCTTTAATCCTTGATCATTTTTACATACTATTTTTCAAACTAATATTTTATTTTCAATTCATGTGAAAGATTAAAAAACGCAAGGGCGGCATTTGGCCGCCCTCTAAATCGGCCGCTCACGTGCGGGGCACGCTTTCGCCCCCCGCCAGAAACGGCCCTGCCCCCGGTTAAGAATCGCTGTCCTACACAAGTGGAGCCTATTAACCTGAAAACTTATATTTTGTGAGTTGTGACTAGGGGTGGGCGATATCCAAATTTCGATATCGAATATCGATATCGAAATTATATCGATATATCGGAATATCGGAATGTCGATATATATCGACATATCGAAATTTCGATATAAAAGCGGCGCGAAGCTAAAAAAGTCGGTAAAAAAGTGAAAAAAGAGATATATCGATATATCGATATTCCGATATATCGATATTCCGATATATCGATATTCCGATATATCGATGTCCGATATTTCGATATATCGATATCAAAATTATATCGATATTTATCGATATATCGATATATCGCCCACCCCTAGTTGTGACAGTGTTGTTCTAGGGGTGCGATGTGTTAAGTTAGTTAATTTAAAGTATAAACATATTATTAGCTAAGATAAATCGACACATCGACGATAATAAAACGAACGCCTTAATAAACCATACAGCTTTTGTTTTAATGCAATTTAATTAATATTCGCGGCCATCTTTTGCGAGTGCCCACAAACTTTTTTGACGTATAGGCACCACGTATTTACCATCTCTTTTGTAAGCTTTAAAAACGAAACTTTGATAGTCACGGACAATGGAAAACGCAAGCTTGTGTAAAAAGGTCCGCTGGAAGAAATTATTTGAGATAAATTGTTATATCGAGATTTCCGCACAATAATTGCAACTGATGTGGGCCAATTCTTTAAAGATACTTACGTTTCGTCCTCAAATAAAATTTTTTCTTAATAAGTGCATTACGACTTTTTAGTGCATTAAAAACTGATTGTGCATAAATTGTTGGTCGATGTTGTATATGCATCCGATTTTTTCTAGTGTTGGTTGGTGGGTTTATCATTACTTTGTCTTATTCGTCGTTACGTTTTGTTAATGAAATCGTTTCTATATTATCAATAACCAAAACAATTGAACATCAATTATCCTACCTCAAAATTAATTGTTGCATAAACGTTAATATATAATTAAAAATTAAGGCGATAACACGTACATTTTTAGGATCAGTAGGTATTCATGTATTTTTTATGTTCGTTCCTTTGTTCTGGTTTTAACTGCTGTTCGAATGATGGTTTCATCTCATTTACCTATTAATATTTTAGTGCGCTAAATATTTATGTACGCTGCTGTAAGCCGCTGAAAGTGTTCTGAAGCAGGATAGTTTTTAGACGCGACGCCGTTCAGTTTTTCTTATGTGTGTTATGTTTGGTTCAAGAGTTCGTTCTCGTCGCAAGAGGAAAACAGTAGCTAGCAAACTGTGCTGGTGCTTACTACACCTCTGCACCGCCATTATAATTTTTTTTATTTCGCACTACCAATAAAATGCAATCGGAATTGCGCGTCCAGAAAATAGATTACTCAAAACTGAGATGCATTTTGAAACTATTCAGCTGTAGCTTTTTGTCTGTCAGGTTAACTCTATTGAGCGTTGGTATATTGACGATTTGTTTGTGTGCTGTTTGTCACAAAACGATGACTTATTTGTTGTTTTATCCAATTTTCAGACTAGTATTTGGCACCCTTTATCCTGCCTATGCTTCTTATAAGGCTGTGAGGACGAAAAACGTCAAAGAATATGTAAGTATACAACTTTTTTCAACATTTTTATTTTAATAACGAAACGTAGGTGGAGTGGACAATTATTTTTCCGTGCAATTTTAACACATTAATGTTTCGAGCTGTCTTAAGCGACCAATTTTGATATTATCTGCCACATTTCAATGTAATTGCGGAATTTATCAAATTAAACGTAACGTATTTGGTTAATAACATCTGTTGCTTGATCAATTCGTTAAGAAACAATAAATAAATAAGCCGTACTAACCTATATTAGTCTTCCGTGTGGCTTCTAATCAACACAAGACGATTGCAGAGCTTGGTTTCGAACATGATGGCATCCAAAGTTATTGCTGCTTCTATAATTAGACATAAACATCATTGGAATTTACTTTTGATTTTATTTTTCTTGTACCGAGCGCTCCAAGATGCTCTGAAAGAGACAAAGAAGAGAGTTAAAATAAGTTTGTGCTCCTAGAGATGCGTTTAAGTCGTAAATGTCAAAGTTTAAACTTTAAATATAAATAACTTTGTTTTACTATTATTAAGTTTCGATTTGTTTTCTTGTAATTTTACAACAAATAAAAGGTTGTGATGATGAAAAGGTAGCCCTTACATGGTGACGCCGTATCCTACATGTATCATAAGGATACTGTCACAAATCTTCGATTCGATAATAATAAAGAAGTCAAACCAAGGCCCTCAAACAAAGTTGAAGAAGCGAAGATATTTCTTATTGTAATCTTTAAAGTTGTGCTAGATGGTCTTACATTTTTCAAGACACACAATTCAAATCAATTTTAGTCATCTAAATGAAAATACAACTTTTTTTAAAACTAAAATCGGTTTCTGCAACTATTTTTTAATACTTTTCACTTTTTTATTGTTCTAATATTAATAATAACGTAGCCAAAGTAAATTTAGTTTTACCTGATAGTGTTTCAAAGTTTTAAAATTCAATTTTTTTTATCCAGCGCATTACGCTTTCCAATAGCAGTATTATCTTAAGAATGCATACAGGAACGGTTAAACATAAAACCATTAACTGTTTTTTTTTTTTACTAAAATTGTATGCCCTGTCCTGTATTCGGTTTAAAGCTTTCACGTTTCCACTTTGGTTGCCATGCTTATGAATAAAGCTAAAGGAACCCAATTTTCTTATTTTTTTTAATATACAATCCATCAGGAAATTGAGTAAAAAGATTTATTACAATTTTCTAGATTAGAACGCATTTGTTTTTTTAAGTTATTTCACTTATACATTTTAGATATAAATACACATCAGTATAGCTAAAAAAACACTCATCTTATGTTAAAGAAGGATCGTCCCTTAAAGAAATTAATACTAGTTGCGAGATTCTCGTAACTTTATCTCTAGATTATTTTTTTAATTATTTATTTACATGCAACTGTTGTATCATCAACGATCACCATTGGCAACGACGTGGATCTAAAACCATATTGATTCAGTTAACTTTAATCATTAACAAAAAGCGTCTTTCATTTTTGTCTAAAATATAAAAACTCATGTGTTACTAGAAAGCAGAATGGTCATATTTTAGTCAACTTGAAAGCGTTATACCTATATCTTTTTTTAAATATTTAGCTAAATCAATATAGTTTTAGAATTTAGATTTAACGTCGTTGCCAATGATGCTACGACAACCGAATGTAAGTGATAAATAAATAATAAAAGAATCTACCAAGGAAAATATGAAAGTCTTGAAACGGATTTTCTTTAAGAAACGATTCTTCTCGAAATAACTTAAGCGATTGAGTTACTTGTATATTTATGTTTGTTGATGTCCATTTTTAAATAGTTTTAACTCGTGTTTTGGCAAACTTTAACTATCGAACATATTTTTTCTTTTCCACTTTTACTTTTCCGAAATCAAGCACGATAAGCCGTGTTCACAAAATAGGCAAGTGCTGCTGTGACTAAAAAAAAAAAACACTTCGTCCTAACTTTTCCTCAGAAAAATAGCGCTTGTGATAAATTAATCTGTGTGGTTTTAGATTAAATGAATGATAATGTAAAAATTGTGTTTTTTACAGGTAAAATGGATGATGTACTGGATAGTGTTTGCTCTTTTTACTTGCATGGAAACATTCACAGATGTCTTTTTAAGTTGGTTAGTACTTTTCATTGCGTATTTTAAACACGAACAGCTCCTTATAATAATTTAACTTGGGTCAAATGGGCCAAATTATTCCGTACGCATATACTTATTGATTGGTCGATCGGAAATAATAATTTATTCGTCCTGTCTAAACAAATACAAACGAATAAGTATAGTCGAAAACAAGAAATAAGGTCTTGTAACAGTAAAATGGTGGTTTTGTGTCACAAGAGTTGCAATTGGCTCAAATAATGTGCAGTAGTTCCACATGTACCTACGTTTTTGGGCTTTCTAATTAAATTTTTTTTTTTTAGTGCAAGCCGCTTGCACTTGTCACAAATTGATTCATTTGTTGAAATTCGATCCATATTTCTTGTTCTCTACTATAAGTACAAATGTGTAGGAACAACTGAATTTCCTAATTCGGCGATACGGTATTTTTAATAGCGTTTTTAATAGGTAAAGGTGGTAATAGCAATAATAATAATAATTAACTACTGTGAAAAAGGAACCGAAAATAAACCGCTTAAGATTAGTTTATGGGTCTACTCTGTACGCGTGTAGAATACTTCTAAATACGACCAGATTTTCTTTGTAATGAAGAACGTTTTGTATTTGTAAAATGCATAGGGATTTTAAAGATCCGTGGGTATAGTTGTACAACATAAAAAGAAAACTCAAAATATATAAGGAGCTTTCGTGTTTTACTACAGGGTGTGACAAAAATACGCTGTGGAGACCAGAAGTTTTCCGTAGCGCATACATTTCGTAACTGTACAATTTTCCTCCAAATACTTTCATGTTTTTGGCTCCTAAACAAATTTGTCTCACCCTGCGGTAGCTACTACAATGATTATATATTTATTTGTAAGTTTATAACACTATTTGATTTAGGTTTCCATTTTATTACGAAATTAAAATTATTTTGGTAATATGGCTACTGTCGCCAGCAACCAAAGGTTCCAGCATTTTATACCGCAAATTCGTACATCCCATGCTAAGCAAAAGAGAGCAGGTAGGTTTAGCGTAATGAATGTATTTTTTATTTACTCACTGCCTGTTAAAAGTAAATTCGTCGATTTTTTTCGCGAAATTGAGCTAAAAATTCCAATCATGTTATATTTTAACAGATTACGTTTAAACATGGATAAGAGATATATGTCAAATATGTACCAGGTGCTCCAAAATTGATGAGATTTTATGCTTATTGTTCATGATAAAGAAACGCTTAACTCAGCAAAAATTTGCGGTTTTTCTAGAAAAATCTAGAACCATTTACAGCATTTTTATACAATTTCTAATTCGTTAGTTATTGTGGAAGAAGTACCTATCTATTATTTTTATTATTTACGTTAGAATTTTATTTTCCTATTACACAAGAAAGTTAGTCTAGTTCTAGTCATAGGGTTGGCGAGGCTGTGTGCGAAAATAAATTCGGGGCAAAAAAAAGTATGTAACCATTAAAGATAAATTTTTGTTTTTAAATTAAAAATATTGTCTTAGCGGAGCCGACTACCCGCGGAGTCGTGTGCGGTGCAAACATTATCTCCCCTTTCCCCGGCCTGGTCATAGCGCTACATTACCATAAAATAATTTTAAATTTAAATACTGCATTTATAAATCTTTTAAAGTTAACAGTTTAGCACTTAAGTTACCAAAAATGTGCAGCTTTTGAGACAAATTTTAAATCATTTGCAAATATCTTAACCATTTTCGATTTTTCTGCCATTTTTTCTCATTTTTATAAGTATCATCTCTCCGTTATTATTGAAGATATTGAAGAAATATAGATTTTCATTCACTGTTATACACAGAGTGTATCGATGTTAATGAAAAGATAATGCAAACTTGTGTTTAGTAAACGGCAACAATAGTTAAATTTTTCATTTTTAACTTTCTAATTTTTTGATATTTTAAGCATATGTATAATGGTGGACGTAGTTATTTTGTAAACTACAAAAGTTAAAAGCAATTTTAGAATTGTACTGGTGCAAAGAAAGTAAAAATATATGATGGCCAAATTAAAAACCAGAAATGGTAACTACAATTTTAAATGGTTGTGAATTTGTCTAAAAAAATTGCAAGTTTTTGGTAATTAATTAATTTCTTTATCTTAAATAATAAGCGAGATTTCTCTGATTTGGACCACCCTATATGTGTCACTTCCTAGACCAGTGGTTCTTAACCTTTTAGTTGTCGCGGCCCCCTAAATATCCTAAAATATTTTCGCGGCTCCCTAGTTTGTAGTAACAAAGATATTACAATTTATTTAAGAAACCCCAAAAACAATTTAAAAATTTTATTTGTTAGATTCAACTTGTTTAATTTAAACTGTATCTTAAACATAAACAAATAGGAAATAGTCATTGTTAACATGATGTGCATAAATTAAGTACCACTTCTTTTTTAGGAAATAGATGAGTACATTTTAAAAGCTAAAGAACAAAGTTATAGGCAAGTTCTTGATTTAGGTTCTAAGGGAGTTAGTGTTCTTATGCAGACAGCCATTAAGGTAAGCAAGTGTAAATAAATATGTATAGTTCTAAAAAAAAAAATATTCACCTTTGTTACTTTTTATTTAACAAAAATTAATGCAACTTACATCATTCGTTTACTTACTTTAACACGCTTTCTAATTTTTTTTTGTACACCTTTGCACAGAATCTCAACGTTACCTCCTCCCTTGTACCTTCCCTATCAGATATCTCAATTGCTAGAAAGAACGATCAGGTCGATTCCATAAAAAGATCGCAATCGGCACAATATGTCTACAAAGACGATTACGTATCCGACGAAGACGAAATGGATCACTACGAAAATATTGCCCCAAAGGCTCAATCTGCCAAAACCTCCAAAGTTAAGGGCAGGTCAGGCACACGAAAAAGTTCACGAAAAGCAGCCAAGACTGAATATTATGAATCGAGTGATAATTAACGATATTAGAGATTATTACTTAGTTTTATTTTAGATGTGTTTTATTTATTTTTACAATTTTCTTGTCGTAATAGTGAGTGATTTTATATTTGTTGACCACAAAAATACTGTTAACGATCAAATGTATTACTGCAGACTAGTTTTAAGCATAGAGGGATGCCTTAAATTACTGTTATTTTAAAATAACCTTTTTAACTCCAAATTTTAAGATATCATTAGAGATTTTGTAAAACAATTGTAGTATTTTAATATAATAATAAATTACAGCGTATTTTTGTTTTGTTTTTTTTTAAATACAAAGTTTTAATTTTTTAGCTGCTACTGAAATCAAAAAGTGAATACTGATTTTTGTGCAAAACTCTCTTGCAAATATGGTTATATATTCCGCTTTCTTGTAGGTGATGGTTTTAATTCCACTAATAGTATAAAATTTCTAATAATCGTACACTTAAAAAAATAATTGTTGAGCCATAACAGCTCCATAGAACACCAAAATAAATTAAAAGTGCTAAGAGTAAAATATAGTTTGATTACACAACATCAATTATTTTGAATTCAAGTTATATTTTTTCCATTTAAATGTTAATTTTAAAAAAGTCTCTGGCTAAAATATTCCTCAAAAAATGACTACCCAAAATTATATTTAACAGTATACAGCACATCTCTTTATTAATAAGAATGAATTAAATAGTATAGTTCTCTTTTAAATTATAAAATATGCATTAATGTTACATTATTTTTACCAGTAAAGAATAATATCAATTTAGAATTGCAGGAAAAAAAAATGTATTCTTTTGATAAAGATTGGTTTTTGTTTTGAATAATAAAAACAGGAGACGTATTTTTTTGGAAAAATTGTATTTATAAACTATTGAAAACCAAAAAAAAATTGTTGAAATAGGTTTGAGATGATTTTAGGTAATAAAAGAAAACAACATAAAATTTAGCAGTACTACAAATAATACTAGCAACTTAAAATTTGTTTATTTAACAGTCTGTGTATATTTTGTTGAACCTAATGCATGGCTAATTTAAAACTGGAGGTCCAAACACATTCCTCACCATCACTAATTTCATGTTATTGCACCATTATACTATTATTTAGCCATCGTTTTTTAACACTGTTTACTACTATTAAAACTTGAGCAACTTGCTTGCAGAGCTAATTTCTGCTCTTTTGCGTAAGTGTTCTTTTTTTTTTATAATAAATAAAATAATGAGCATTAATTTTTTTTAGAGTGGTGGAGGTTTAGTAAACCAAATAAAAAAGAGTTACAGTTTAAGTGACTTATCAGAACAACCCCAAGATTCAGAAATTGATGGAAACGATGAGACTGATATAGTTTTAAGAGATCCCCGTTTAGTTAAAAAACGACATAGGCCACACCAAACATCTTCTGCATCTTCAGATTTATATTTTTCTGAAGTTGATGTAAGACAAGATATGTTGGGGCATATTCAAACAGCCGAAGATTTTAGTTCGGGATATTCTAGTGGAGAAGTTTTATATTCTGGTCAGCCAGCTAAACTGAAAGGCCGTGAAGGTTTAGTTAGGACTGCATCAGTTAATTCAACTAGGTCTCGTTCAGGGAGAGTTACACGATCTACAACAGTTCCTAGGCGGTCTACATCAGGCATAGATAATGAAGTAAGTTATAGAAGTATTATTTATTCATGAATGAGATGTAGAGTGTTTCTGAATAATGGATCAATCTTACTAAATCCTTTTTTGTAACAGTAAAAAAAGTATTAAATCTTTGTTTATACAGGGTGTAGACTTGGATCACGCAACATAGCAATTATTTCAATGGTAAAATTTTAAAAGTCGTATATTATCTCCCCTAATTATTTTAGAAAAAAAGTGAAATTAGGTTTTTTGTAGAGAAAAAAATTCTGTATCCATAAATGTAATCAATATTTATTTTTAGTTTTCCAATGACTGAAAATTAAGCAAATTAAAAAACGCGTTTTGACCAAAATTTGTAGTGCCTTGGAATTATGCTATGACAACTGCCCAATCTAAAATGTCACTTAGGTATACTGTCACTTTGACGCGAAATTCATTTTTAATTATCCTTTATATTTTATCAAACATTTATTTTACACAATTAGTTATGTTTTCATTCCAAGAAATAATTAAAATGATAATTAAGAATAAACTTCATGTCAAAGTGACAGTATTAGTGACATTAGGCTGGGCAGTTGTCATAGCATAATTCCATGGCAGTACAGATTTTTGTCAAAACGCGTTTTTTAATTTGCTTAATTTTCAGTTATTGGAAAACTAAAAATTAATACTGATTACATTTATGGATACAGAATTTTTTTCTCTACAAAAAACCTAATTTCACTTTTTTTCTAAAATAATTAGGGGAGATAATATACGACTTTTAAAATTTTACCATTGGATTGGCTATGTTGCATGATCCAAGTCTACAGTATAAGAACGAGACGTTTGTTATTTCAATTCAGTTCAGTGACAAAATTTTATTTGTTTCAATATTTTTTCGTTTATTCAAAAATTCCAATTCAACAAAAAACGTTTTTGTTTCATTCCAGCATTTTCCAGGATTGTTAGATAATCAAACAAATCTATTTTATTATGGCATGATTCAGAATTATAAAATTTTTAGCCATTGCAATATTTAGCTTAAAAACAAAAAAGTATTAAGAAAACTGCAACCTTGGCGTTACTTTAAAGTTAATTGATTACATCACTGGTTCTCAACCTGTGGGACGAGTCCCCTAGGGAGGGCGACAATTACTTGAAGGGGGCACGAAGAAATGAAAAATACTGTTTATTGAAACAACAAATTACCAGTGTGAAACGTGACGGATTTAAAAACAATGGGAGATTTTTTTTAATCACTATGAAAATTGGAACCGCAAGTTCAAAAAGGTGGAGAAACACACTGTATTACATTGATGTGTATAAATTCTCTTCTAATTAATGTTATTAGAATAATTTTAAGTACTACACAGTTTTATTAATTTAGTTTTATTTTCAGTTTAGTCAATTTTCTTTAATTTTTCATATTCCTATTTCTATAACAAATATTTAAAAAAATGCCACATCTGGTAATTTTAAGTTTAGTTACTTAGTTTAGAATTTAGTGGTACACTCTGTATAGAACAACTTGAAAAACATCTTTCTAGGAATATTTTTTTTAGCTGAACGCTTTAATTTTCCATTTAAAAAATTAGTAATAGTGATCCATTATCATAAGACACTCTAAGCACTGCATTCATATATTTTTTGACTGTTAAAATAATGTTTTAAAGGAAAATTACCTTACTGAACAAGAAGCGTTAGAGAGATATATGCAAGAAGATATGATATTTCTCAATGATAAAGCGCAAGCTGTAAACGAATTATTAAATGATGATAAATCAGAATCATCAAGTGAGGGAGAATTTTTGGACAGTAGTGATGTTTTCGAAAGTAAGGAAATACTTAACTTATATAAAAACCCAAGTATAGATATCATTACCCCATCAAATATTCTTACTCATTCTGTTTTAACCCCCGAATTAAAAAAACAAATGATTGACTCTGCTCTGTTCTATCTTAACTTGAAATCAAAAAAGCCTGTAGTGCATCATAGTCTCAAAGATCTAACCACGGAGACTGATGAATTCTTAGAAGCTTTACACACAGGAAATATTAACTTGTTGAGTAGACATGAATGTCCAGTTTTATATAAAACCAAATCAAGTGGTGTTTTGACAGTTTCTACAGAGAATGTACGACTGTTATGTGATGATAAACGAGGAGGAAAGTATAACAAAAAGGCTGCTCCATTACCACCATCACGTCAGAAAAAAGACAGTAAAGGGATGAATACTGATAAAGATAATGTGGACAACATTTCGCAGAGTGCAATTAAGGCAACTTTAACTCTTAAACCAGGTATTGTAAAACCTGTTGGTCCACCAACAGAGGATTCAAAAAGATCCAATGTGTTTTTATCCCATTCTCCTAAAGCACGTCGTAAACATGCACGATCTAAGACAAAACAAGACTCTCCTATCAGTCGCTTAATTATGTTTCCAAAAAAATTTAACTTTTGGCATAAAGATGGAGATATTACCAAAAAAGATAGTTTAGAAACAGAAACACCATATGAAGTATTAAAGCGATCATCATGGCACGAAAGTATTTCACAATCCGTTAATTTGCCTGTACCATTATCTAAACAGCATTCGAAAAGTGACGATCAGTTTCAAATCAGAAAACTGTCTGAATCACCAGGTACCCAAAGAAAATATAAAAAAAACTAAGTGGGAGAATGACAGTGACTAAATAACAACAGGAGAAGGCAGGAATTATTTTTAAAGAGTGTTGTTTTATAATACCGTAGATTTAACCTTGTGTTGTTCGCTAAATAACGAAACAAATTCATTTATAACTGCTTTCGTTTAGTTATTAAAATTATGGTTGATCAGGTTGTCAGTCGACAAGCCAAAAATTGTCAGCTTTCGATTTTAACACAATTTTTCACCCAACAAATCAACTGGACAATGTTGATCATTTCATGTTTTATTTTTTTGGACAATTTTTGACTAGTTATCTGCCAAAATTTTTCACTAATGGTTGAAAACCCTTCCCAATAAAAGCTGATAAAGTCTAATTTGATTTGTTGATTTAGTAAAACAGAAGCTAAGGATGTATTTTTTTTTTTAGGTACCAACTAGTTCAACCTTACCAAGAACTAAAAAAGTAATGAAGAAGAAAATTTTATGAAGAGATGGGCTCTCTAGTTAGTGAAATTTATTTTAATTTGTATTTTGTATGTTTATAATTTTGACGAACTGCAATCGTAGGTCGGATACAGAGTGATACGGACAAAATGTAGTTACCTACTTTTCTGCTGCTGCTATGTAATTACCATTAGTTAATTCCATTTTGTTTATATTTTAATTAAACATTAATGAGATATGTTACTAAAGAATCTTAGTATTCAAATATGTCGTGTTACATAAGTTTAACGAGTTTGTAATTTGTTGAATGATAGAACTGTTATTAAAGAAGTTAAATAATTTTGTTGTTTAAATATTTACTTCTAAAATAAATGGCTGGTAAAAAATATAAACCAGTGATAAGATGCAATATTTTTGGGCCCACTAATTAAAGCAGTACTAACTCTATATTGCGCATTTCCTATCCACACAATGATTGATGACTGAAGCCAATGAAATGAAAATATGTTTCTCTCTTTCTGTACTTTAGACATTTGGCAGTAAACAGAAAATCAAATAAAACTAGGATTAATAACAAAACCTATATAGTATCCTGTTTAAACTAGTTTCGAAACTGCTAATGGTTAGTAGATTTTCAAATAAGAAAATAATCTGAGAAAGAGCTGAAAGTGCCTTAACTGGTATACATTTCCTCCAAGTTATCTTATGAAACGCAATTTTTACAATTTACGAAACTAATGTTTAACGATTCGAGGCCAATTACTACAAACCTTACATCAGAATTTTGTGTATTTATTGCAGTTTTTACAAATCGTAGATAATAAACGTCAAATGTCATATTTTTAGACTTTCATAAATGACGTGACCATTACATGCGCTTTTCATGTTGTCCAATCCGATGTATATTATTTGTCTGCCT
Organism: Elmis aenea; assembly: GCA_947652605.1. Classification (NCBI taxonomy): domain Eukaryota; kingdom Metazoa; phylum Arthropoda; class Insecta; order Coleoptera; family Elmidae; genus Elmis; species Elmis aenea. The sequence continues at coordinate 45,642,559 of OX393576.1, forward strand.
ATGGTCCAATCGCCGCATTAATAAGAGAGGATGTATATCTGTACCGTTCTTGTTTGTAAAAATTTAAACGTAATGGTAAAATTACATTCATTATAAAAAAAAAATAAAAATTTGTAAAGAAAAGATAAAATTACAACTTTCTTGTTTTTACTTTCAATTGTTCCAAAATTTTTGCTGTCTTCTTTTATGGTCTACGTACTTGAAAATTTTATGTTGCCCTAATACTAATAATAACAATAAAATCGCGATATTTCAGAACATATCAATTTTAGTATTAAACAGGCTTATATTTTTAAAGGACAATTAAATTTTCTATAAGACTAAAAAAATAGAGGGTGTTGTATTGAAGAAACACGAGTTATCGATGTTTAAAGTTTCACAAGTTTGACCAAGTGTAAAAAACACCCTGAATAATATTTTTTAAATGTAGCTAGAGCAAAGTGTTACATAATTAATTGTCAATCTAAATTTCAAACGAATTTTTACTGCCCTTCCAAAGTTATTAAATGTTGAACAGTTTTTAAGTGCAGTATTGCTCAAAATTTTCATAAAAATGTAAATATCACAAAAACAGTTAACTTTAAACCAGTGATGAGCAACCTTTTTGGATAACGGGCCAACTACAAATTTAAACATTTTCTGCAGGCCACATAATATAAGAAACGTATTAAAATATTAACACTAGATGATAAACACAAATTATCTCTTTATTAACAAAATTACAAGCTTATAAAAAAATAACACAAATAAAACATTAAAAAAGTCAAAAAGTAAAGCTCTGACCGCACGAAAAAGTGAACCGGGCCGCATGCGGTCCACGCGCCACGGTTGCTCAACCCTGCTTTAGACCCATACAACCTTATATGTTTTTTAAAGTAAATTTATACTTTTTCTTATGGAACATCCTGTATATTTTTACAGTTTTAGATTCCTCTTTAAATTTACTTCAAAAAATGTATAAGGCTATATGGGTCCAAAGTCGACCGTTTTCGTGAAAATACAGTACTTTCAAACATTTTCAACATTTAAAAAATTTGAAAAGTCTGAAGAAATTCGCTCTGTCAAACTTTAAACATCGATAACTCATTTTTTTTTAATACAACACCCTATATTTTTTTACACCGTCTTATAGAAAATTTAATTCTCTTTCGAAAGCATAAAGGCTCTTTTTCACCTAAAATTAATATTTTCCGAGATATCGCGATTTTATTGTTAATTATTAGGGCGAAGTAATATTTTCAAGTAGGCTATGAAGGTAGACAGCGGTAATTTGAAACAATCGGAAGAAAAAACAAGAAACTTATAATTTTATCGTTTGCCTACACATTTTTGACATATTTTTATAGGAAGGTTGTAGTTTTACCTTACTTACGTTTAAATAGAGGTTTCTTAAAATTATTTATGCATTTATTTATTGGAACAGTGTTGTAAGATAATTACTAAATCCTATAAACTTTTTTTTTGTATGTTTACGATACGAATCTTGGCTCTACCAAAAACAGTACCAACCATGTTTTTTTAATGTAAAATTAGACGAGTCAGTATTAATTTTTTTTAAATCAGCGTTCGCGTACCTAATATAGTTATGTATGTATCAAGGCCAAAAAGTACGTTTTGGCCGAGGTGCATATTATATTTTTTGTGCGATAGAATTAAAAATTTAAATTTTTAGTAATTATCAAAATTATAGGTTAGAAACTACGTGACATTCTGTCACTGACAGATGACGGCGTATGTACTGCATTACCGGCCCTCTCCTTAGCAACGGCCGTAAAAGTAACTTTTTCGGCCGTTGCTAAGGGTAACGGCCTGAAAAGTAACTTTTACGGCCGTTGCTTAGGATAGAGCCGGTAATGCAGTACTTTATGGTTGCTAACGCGTCCGTCAAACAGCTGTTTCTAGTACGATCGCACAAAAAATACATTATCAATCGGTTTTTAGGATTTGGCAAACGATCGAACTCAATTATATGAAAAATATTGTCGCCCTGATAAGAAACCTCTATTTAAACGTAAAAATGGTAAAACTACAACTTATAAAAAATGTCAAAAATGTGTAGGCAAGCGATAAAATTATAAGTTTCCCGTTTTTTCTTTCAATTGTTTTAAATTACCGCTGTCTACCTTCATAGCCTACTTGAAAATATTACTTTGCCCTAATAATTAACTATAAAATCGCGATATCTCGGAAAATATTAATTTTAGGTGAAAAACAGCCTTTTGCCCTTTTGTATTTGTATTTTAAAAAAATGAGTTATCGATGTTTAAAGTTTGACAAGTTTGACCAAGCGTAAAAAACGCCCTGTATAATATTTTAAAAATGTAGGTGGTAAAAAGTGTTACATAATCTATTGTCAATCTTATCTTCAAGCGAATTTCTTCAGACTTTTCAAATTTTTTAAATGTTGAAAATGTTTGAAAGTACTGTATTTTCATGAACATGCAATTTTCACGAAAACGGTTGACTTTACATTAGACCCATATAACCTTATACATTTTTTAAAGTAAATTTAAAGAGGAATCCAAAAATATATAGGCTGTTCCATAATAAAAAGTATACCTTTGATATGCCACTCTTTTTTGGAGCACCCTGTATGTTTAAAAAAAATATTTTTAAAACGTAGCCCTTATTGACTTACATAATCTAACTGCGACAAAAGTTTGAGAATATATACCGTTTGGCCATAAAACTCCGTAGCGTCCGTCGTGACTCACCCTGTATATGCATGGTGTTAAATATTAGAAAAAAAACAGAACATTTCAAAAATTTCGTCTTAAAATAAAAATAAATTTTTTTAAACCTTTTTTTAGCATTCTGTAATATATTGTAGACATTCATAATTTTTATTTGAAAATTTAAAAAGTCATGCGGTAAGGGGTTAAATATCTAAATTTATTTGCCAGGCCAAAAGTTGTCTACAAAACAGTTCATTGGGGTCCCGTAAAAACATTTAATTTTGAAAGGGGTCCTCTGCGTTAAAAGTTTGAGAAACACTCACAGAACATGTTACAGTGTCCCAGATGGACACAATTTGTTTTTCAAGGCATACTGAAATTCACTTGTAACTATAAGTTTCAATTAAAACAGATTTTCGCTTCAAGTAAAAATTATAAAAAATCTATTTTTTATTACTCTTAATAATTACAAAATATTTATTGTACAACTAAAATTAACAGCAAAGTTTTACCAACAAAAGTATTTTGTCTTAGTTTATAAAATTAATTTTTTCAACTTTTTACATATACATATTACAATAAAATAATCACATCGAAAAAGGTATTTACACAAAACCACAATTTTCTATTTTTCTTATACAGTTTGTAAAATACACTGAGAGTTTAAAGAAAACAATTAGCCCTATTCAATAATTGCTGAAGTACTTTGAAAAACACTTCCATTAAAATGCTACGTGAAATTATTTCTATAAATTAATATTTAAGTAATGGACTTTTAATGATTAAATCGCATCCATGATACTCTATTTGATCATAAACAAATTTTCGATTACATCTACACTCCGATCCACATTTCGTGGATTTGCATCTTGGACATGAAAAATGACATCCATTACATGAGGTTTGTAAGCAGTCACATATATCAATTCCACTATTTATATGTACACCATTTTCATCATATAATGCTCCTACAACTCTACGTTGGGCTAAATTGGAAGAATTAATTTTTCGTGTAAGTTTTCTTTTTTCTCTCACACTGGTTTCAGGATCAAAATTTTCCATAAACTTCTCATATGAGTTAAGAAGAATCTTGACATTATTGCGAGCGCTAGCCTGCCTACGAGTAGCTACTCCGCTAGATCGAACTTCCGTGGTGGACGTAGATTTTTTTGCCACTCTGTGTAATTCATTCCGTTGCCTTGTTTCAATTATTCGGGTAGTTAAAGGTGCCGAATCACTGCTATCACTCGCTTCAGAGTCCAAATCAACAAAATCAATGGGCATGTTGGGTTAATTATGATAATACTAAAAAACTTTTAAATTAACTTTACATCAAAATGTAGAAATCAAATCACCTTTAAAATGAGAGTAGCTACAATGAAACTGGAAGTTTAATACAGTAAAATCAACTTGAGATACTAGAATAGCAGTAATGTTTTCATTGGTAAACATTTAGTACAAAATTTTAAATGCCAAATACACGCTCTAACAAAGCAACAATTCCTATCCAACAAATGTGTCAGGAAACAAATATACAGTGAGGCATAATTTAGTATTATGTATGAGTATTGTATTTCGTCAATATCTACAAGAACACAAAGCATTTTATTATGCATTTACAGCAATTATTCAGAATATAATAGTGTTTCATTTAAAATAATGAAAAGGGTTGGACACTCTGAATAACTGAAAATATTTTTATAAAGTGTTTGAATAAATCAAACAATTTTGTTAAAAACTTTATGGGAACGTAATTTTATAGGAGTATAATGGTAAAAATGCCGCTTTACACATTAAAAAAATAAACAATTTATATATTAAAGCCTTCCTGCAAAATAGACACAGGTACTATAATCTATAAATAAACATTTTTTATAATCATGATCAATATAACTTTAAGTGAAACATTAATGGCGGGTAACAATTAAATTACTTTGACAGTTGTTAAAATGTCCGTATAAACATAACCATAGTTGAAAAATTCTTCGTATTTATGTATGGCCACATCAGCCATACATAAATTTAACTTTCATATGTAATATGACTGTTCAAACCGTGGATAATCTGTATGTTGATGTAGTGATTAGATTAATATTATGGATATCATTTTTGTAAGTATGCAGCACCAGTTACGTGACATTTTATTATTTTTTTAAATTTAATATTTAGATGGCTCGAACGTACAGACCCTTTTGTAAGGGTGATCCTGCCAGAAGAGATGTGGCTTTATCATTATCCACACATGGATAGTTATGTTCCTTCATCCATGGTGTGGTTGTTAATATTCACAGTTCCTACATTTTTATTCTTACATGAATATAGGCGTAACAAAAATCAAACGGAAATCAAACAGGCCTTTTTAAGTGTGACTTTAAATTATGGATTAAATGGGTTTTTGACTTCTTTTTTAAAAGTAATAGTGGGTCGACCTAGACCAGATTTTTTTTATCGATGTTTTCCCCATGGAAATGGAAGTGATCCTTTACAATGTACAGGTGATAGGGAAACTATAATGGATGGAAGGAAAAGCTTCCCTAGTGGTCATTCGTCATTTGCATTTTCGAGCATGGTTTTTGTAAGTTTGTATTTGGCAGGAAAACTTAAAACGTTTAATGCTGCAGGTAGAGGAGATGCATGGCGATTGTGTGTATGTCTGTTACCACTAGTAGTAGCAGTTTCTATTGCAATTAGTAGAACTTGTGATTATCATCATCACTGGCAAGGTAAAATATAATTAAGTAAACTTTGGTGGTGCATTATGTTACAAATAATAAAGTGTTTTAGCAATATTATTATTTAATCTGATTAATTTGAACAATGTTCCCTTTGTGACAGTGATGTGCAGTTCCTATGTTGCCACACGCTGTGGAAGGGATAAAAATTTAAAGTATTAAAAGTTGCTGATATTGAATTTTTGTATTTTAAGGATGAATTAGTTTATTATGATAAATGTCATGTGATTTGCTAACTCACAGGTAAAAAACTGCATTTAAAGTAATTTAAGAAAAATTAAGCAGTTTGAGTTGTGGGGTACCATACAGGCCTCAAAATTTTAATTATGAAAAATGGAACGAAGTGCAGTAATGTTTATAAAGATTTATTGAAAATCTTTGTATAACTACTCTGTAAAAATGCGAAATATAGGAAAGAATAAGTAAAATATTTGTTTGACTAATATTTGTAGATATTTTGCGACATGTATCTAACTTACCGATTTTTTTAACATCTCAGTGATATTTTTCTAATCGCATTATCCCCTTAACACGTTGGCGACGATGACACCCGCCGGCAGATCAAACTAACTCATAATTCTGGTACGGTGAGACCTCCCGGCAGTATCACGTCGTATTTTACTTAATGAAAATGTACTGTGTGTCGTTCGCAGGTTATGCTTTCTAATTCGTCTATACAGAAGGGAAATTAACTAGAGTGACCTGCCCGCGCGTTTCAAAAGCTAGATATATTAGGAAGTTTTAACAAAAGAGTTTCTTGGTTTTTCGCTCCGTCCATAGTGAATGCACACTGAATACAATACGCTGTCGCCAACGTGTTAAATTGCAATGTATTTGGTTTTAAAAGTAGGTACCAAATTGGATAAATAGGTTTCATTCTTTTAATCATGATTAAAAAGTTATTTTTACGTATCGTTTTAGATAGGAAAATCATGAATTACAATTTGTTTTATTTTTTCCAGATATTTTAACTGGAAGTTTGATAGGAACTTCTATGGCCTACCTTTCTTATCGGCAGTATTTTCCTAGTATATATTCACCGTATTCAAACATTCCCTATGCAACACAAAATCCAGGAATGGACATATGAACTAAAAAAAGCTTCCACACTTTATAATACCCAACTAGTCAATATAATCGTTTTTTAATTTCTAAAATATTGTACACATATTTTGTACATAACAAAAAAAAATACATTTCATTTGTAAAAAATATTTTGAACTTTTTTTACTCGCATGCTACAGCAAATTTAATTGTTACTAGCCCTTTGATGCCTGCTTCTATAACATCCCCATTAACAACTGGCCCCATTCCAGGTGGGGTCCCAGTAAGTATCAGATCATTTGGTTCTAGAGTCATGTACTGGGTTATAGAACTGATGAGAGTTGGTATCCGAAAAATTAGATCTTTGGTATGGCCCTTCTGTTGTAATTTGCCATTAACGCAAGCCCACAACTCAATACAATGAGGATCTGGTATTTCTTCTTTTGATATAAATCTGCTCACCGGACATGAAGTGTCAAATCCTTTGCCAATTGACCATGAAAGTCCTTTACTTCGAGCTTCTTTCTTTTATTTTGAAAATTCAATGAGAAGATTAATATTAACCTCAAGCCGATATAAAACAAGTTGCCTTTTAATTAAAAAATATTCGCCTAAATACAGTGGTGTAATCTAGACTGACCTACATAAGGTTCAACTTCTTGATTTTGAAGTGATTGTGTAAAATTTTGAATGTAAATGTGGCTCATTTGCAAGCAACATTGCATTATATCAGTTACAATCTTTAAATTGGAACAGTAAAACAATTTACTATTTTAGTAGAATTTTTGATATTACCATTTGACATGTAGCTGTCATATCAAGTGCTACACAATAGCCTCCAATATAGTCCATCGCTTCACATTCTTGTACATGTTTACATTGCTTTCCAATAATAATTCCTAGTTCGACTTCTTGGTTAACCAAAAATCCTTTTGGTATCTATAAAAGGCACCCTTTACGTCTACAAAGGGTTAAGCAAATTGCTCATTTTACCTTAATGCATTTACCCTCAGTTATATAGGCTGATGGAGGTTTTAAAAAAAATGTAGGTTTAGGGGGTTCCGGTATTTTTAATATAGCAAGAAGCGCTCTAAACAAGAAACAAAAGATTTACCAATTTTGGTAAAACCATTTCATTTTATACTTATAATTAGTGGTTGCTCCAACAATTTTTCTTCCATTTTCAACAAAGTTTTTTAATTGTGTACATGCCATATCAATATCACTCTGTTCAGATGCCATAAAATATAACTTTTAAGTTATCAAATGAAAGAGCAAACGAAATAAGACTTACAAAACGTTAATAGGTGTACAATTGCGTTATGACCTTAAAATAAACGATGACTTGCGTAACACGTTATTTAAGTAATTCAAAAGTTAAATAGGCAATACGTGACACATGATTATGAAAATTTGTAATACCCGCTTTCTGACGAAAAAATAGCAGCATATGAATTTATCGATAGTGCAATAGGACAAAAGCCCATTGGAGCAATTTTATGACACATGAACATAGAATGCATTCAGATGTTCAATAACATGCGTTCCATAACTATATTTAGTTAATATTTATATTCTTTCTACATTAAAATAAACCTTAAATAAAATTATACGAAAAATGTTCCCGTAACTTTTGAAAAAATATTTTTGCACGAGTGTAATCTCCTTAAATTTCATTGTACCTACAATACTTTTTAAAAAATCTTACAATCATCTACCAAGTTGACCTATGACGTAAACCTGATCTGAGAATGGATAAGAAATAATACGCTTGCCTATGTATGTTCTTTGTTCTGTGCACGGTCTACGTGATTCTGTGAAAATACACGTCACGTCTAATGACAAGCTCGCAATACATTGACACATGCATTATGTTAAATTACTGTGTCCTACAATTAATTCTCACCCAATTGTATAATATTTTTTCGCATGATGCTCATTAGCTAAATCAGGGATGGGCAAATGGCAAATGCCGGTCCACGGGCCGAATGCGGCTCACGACAGAATCCAATTAGGGCCGCTGATGAAATCGCAGAACATTTTCATGAAATAGACAACATGCATATTGTTTTGTCTCGTATTGTAAAACGCCAATGGGCTGTTCTAAAGAAAAAAGAAAAAAAAAAGGATTTTATCACCTCACATCTAAATTTATTCCGGCCCGCGTCATATTAACTAAATTTTATGCGGCCCTCTATAGAAAAAAATTGCCCACTCCTGCACTAGATTATAAAGAATTTATAGTAGAGATAAATTACAAATGTAACCTTTAAAAATAGGTAAAGTATATTGTATATTTAAGTTAATAAAGCTAAAATAACTTTAAACCATTAAAAGTGACAGTTGGTAAGATTGATGACACTTAAAATATAAAATATATTATTTAAATGTCAAAAAGCCAGTTTTACAATCTGTAAAAATGGGCAAATTAAAATTATTTTACCAAAGCAATTGTTCAGATTTAGCATTTTAATGGTAGAAAGTTAACTTGTGTCAAATTAGTGTTTTAGTTGAAATGCCAACTAGACATGGCACCCAGGAACATATTGGAACGTACTCACAAGATTCAATCTATAGCAAAGCCAAATGTATCGTACTCACTCAAATGAGTCAAACTAGGGTTGCCGTTCCAACGCGATTCTGTGCTTGTTTGCTGTGCTTTGTATGGTACGATCTGGTGGTATTTTTTAAACGCTATTATGTGGAATCTTTAATTTGATGTGATAACATTAAATAAGTGCAGGAATACAGGGTAGCTTAATTAACAACCTGTTCTGGTTTTATGTAACTTAACCGCAATGATTAACATGGAAACAGATAAAGTTATCGAGGATACAAATAGTAATACACAGGTAAGCGTTATTAAATTAATTTTTGCGATATACGACAAATTTTTAAAGATTTAAATGAGAAACTTTTAATATTTTATGTAGATGATGCCTGGTACGTGGGCAGTTTATCAAAAACGGAACATCGAGTTGTCATCTGTCAAAAAACATCAGTTACAGGCGATTTCTCTTTTAATTGCCTTAAATTAACAAAATCCACTAATTTTGAATGGTAAATTGACGAATTTCAGACAAATATTTATAACATGTAAAATACATCAATTACCAATCTTTTTTTTGCATAGGTATAGAATATTAACATTTCATTTAGGCGTAACCAATTATCCTTATAAAAGAAATTGATGTCCTTAAAGGATATCAAATGAATGGATATTATTTAAAAACTAATGTATTATTTAAACATAGCAATTGAACACCTGGTTTATAGATTTATTGTATCGATAAGTTAGTATAAACAGGATACAACGAAGTTTATGCGTTTGTTTGTTGGATAATTTTAATAAATATTAAACTTTCTTTTTAAATGCATGTATAGTTACAGTTGTATGTGTACACCAATAAAGATGTCAGATTTATACTTACTAATTTGTTAAAATTAGGTTTGCTGATACATACTTAATAATATTTGTTTATATTTGAATAACTTTGAGTGAATACATTTAAGTTTCTGAAATGAAGTACACACTAGACAGATGCAAGAGTTGCAGCCTAAAGAAATTGTATACACTAAGTGCCAAAAAATTACTAATGTCAACAATTATAATTTAAAACACAAAAAGGTTAACCCTTAGTCAGTAGATCATTATAAAAACACAAATTAGGGTTATTATTACTTGGTAGTAAATTCATAATTATAGTAGTTGTCAGAATTCTTCGTTTACTAAGGAAGCATTACCTTTATTGTAAACTGTTTCACAGTTTGCATTGTTATAAAATATATTGCTACTTTTAACAGCAGTAAATAACTGAATAATTTTTAAACGTCGATTAATAGCTTGGAATTGGTTGTATGTAATAAAATGAACGTCTTGTGATTATTGTAAAATCAGTAGTATGGAAATGTGCAATTTTTTCAAATAATTTCGTAATCTTGTCGTCCACATGTGACATACCTAATGGTTTAGCAATGCCAATTAATTTCCAATTACAAATTAGTCAACAGTGTCTTCAATTTGGTGTTGCATATTGCTAATGTTATCGCAGAACAAAGAATCTTTATCAGTGCAAGGGTTAGAGGTTGAATTTATACATTCTTTAAGTAGCGATATTGTGACCTATATTGACCTAGATTTTAAAATGTCTCATGTCAATTTTGTACAAATCCATTCTTAATTGATTTACTTGAATATCGAAAAATTGGTAGTGGGTTAGTAAATAAATAGCTATCTTTAGCATTTTTCTCAAAAGGGGTTGACTAACTTTTAAAAAAACTGTATACTTAACCAGGGGTTTGGAGCGGAGCAGTGGAGCAATGGGTTTTTGCCCGGAGCTGGAGCGGAGCCCGGAGCAAATAATTTTGATTGCTCCAATGCTCCAGTTTATTATGTACAATTTTTTTAAAACTCCTTTTTTTTCAACGTTTGAAGAATAATAGTTTGTTTTTTAACATTTATTTAACTTCACTTTTTTGTTAAAGTTAAAGTCAAATATTGTTATTTTCTACCAACTGCTACATATTCGATAAAATTAAAACTTTGCTTTTAAAAACAATTTTTTTAATCAAAAAACTTTTTTTTTAAATGTTAACAATATTTGGAGCGGAGCCGGAGCAGGCATTTTGATGCCGGAGCGGAGCAATTAAAAAATTGGACTGCTCCAAACCCCTGTACTTAACTCAAAATTAATTAATTATGTACTGCCAATAACTATCAAAAAAATTTTAAAATCTCCAAATATTGTACACTTTAATTACAAGTGCTAGGACAAAATTATTTGTATTTACTAAAGAATAATTATATATAAAGAAAAAGTAATTTTATATTGTAATTTTAACAGGGGTTTGGAGCAGTCCAATTTTTTATTAGCTCCGCTCCAGCTCCGCTCCGGCATCAAGATGCCTGCTCCAGCTCCGCTCCCACTCCGCTCCGCGCTCCAAATATTAATAAAATAAGTTTTTTTATTTAAAAATTTGTTTTTTAAAACAAAGCTAAAATTTTATGAGATATGTGGAAATGGACCAAAAATTACAATATTTGACCCTAAGAAACAACAAACAAGTGAAGTTAAATAAATGAACAAATTATTGATCTTCAAAAGTTAAAAAAAGAAAAAAAAGTTCTTTAAAATTTTTCAAAATTCAAATACAAAATAATGAAAATTAATATACAGAAAAGTTACATTATAATAATTTTACTTCAAAAAATCAAATTTAGTTTATTTATAATTTTATTAAATACTATACCTATGAGAATAATTCATTTAAAAAAATGTAGTTTATAATAGTAAAGTGGAGCAGTGGAGCAATCAAAATTATTTGCTCCGGGCTCCGCTCCCGCTCCGGGCAAAAACCCATTGCTCCACTGCTCCGCGCTCCAGCTCCGCGCTCCGCTCCAAACCCCTGAATTTTAATAGAATTGCACTTTTTGTAACGTTATTGACTAGAGAAAATGTAGGGGTTACTTTATTAAACGGTAACAGATGTATTTCATCTACTCAACTGTAAAACTACTGTAGTGCTATGTAACGACTACTATTAATTTTACCTTGTTTTACTATTTCATTTGTTTTCTGTTAATAAGTTGGAAAATAAACGTGTGCTTAATATAATTTTTAATACCGGTTACGAAAAAAATTTCGGTGTTTTCACAGAAACGTATATCTGGCGAAGTTTTGCTTTTGAAATATATTTTTAAACTGCAATGAGCCAATGACCAATTTTGTAGTCGAATTTCAAGCAGTGACGTACGCATGCTTTGTTTTTGTTCAGGTGAACAACTTATGACGTTTAGGTTAGGGCGTCTAGCATTTGTTTTTGTTTTTTATTTTTTCCTAAATAAATATTCATTATTTAACAGGTTTTGTTTACGTTTAAATGCAACTTTAGTTAAGTCTTTTTACGCAAGAGAGAGGAAAGTACCGTATTATAGATAGTAAGTAGTAGGATCATCAAACACTGGGTCTCGGTGCTTGACCTTTGAGCGTTGTGATTCACGGTGATGCATAAATATATTGCACAAGTGAAAAGGATACCCTAATATTTTATAAACTATAATTGACTCGCTTCTTTTAGCGTTTTCCAAATTTCTCAAAAATTAGCATACATTTTTTTACGCTATTAAACAGAAGCCAATGAACCCGATGCTTCATTTCCCTTATAGTTTTGTTTTAACCACATACAGTGATAATAAATTAACAAAATATTTATGTTATACGTTTTTTATTTATCTCCGATGTTTCATTTGATTGGAGAGTGCATGTTTTGTGACGTAAACTTAAACATAAAACGAAAATTTACAATTTATTACTATTTAACATCAACTTTCTCTCGATTCCCCTCACAGGTCGAAGAGTTACGGCGTTGTGTTAAGTTGAAATAGAAAAAAATATAACTGTCACGGTCAGCTGCCTAGCGAAACGCTCTTATAAAAATAATTACGAAACTAATTGATGTTTTATTATTCTGAGAGTTTCTTTGAGATGGTTTCACCGTTTACGATAATCACTCTTTAATTTAATGAACAATATGGTACCCCAAACAAATAAGTGCAGCTTGAGTAATTGTTTGCTTTTACTGTGACATTACTACGTAATTCGGGAAGGTATACTTATACAGTCGTTATTCTTTTATTTTTCATTCATACCAACATCTGTTTAGGTGCAAATAAAACTTATGTAAACAGCTTTTATTTGTCCATGTAAGACATTTTTCATCTTTTTAATGTTTATTATACTTTCTTATCGTACAAATGAAATCGATCAACAACTTTTTATAGATAAGAATCGACCAAGGGACAATCGCGGTATTGTTGAGACTGCAGTAAAATAAATGTTTTAAATATAAATAGATTTAATTAAAAAATATTTTTTTCGAATATTTGCTTGTCGAAAAGCAATACAAGTCCAACCTCGCTTTTCCGGAAACTGGTGGTCCGGCACCCTCTCTAGTCCGGACAAAATTACAAGAGGTATTTTGTACCAGACTAGTTGACTGGGCGGCCACAAATAGCGTTGTGTGTAGGGCTTATTAATTTACATTATATACACTTGCTGGTAGTTACCGCAATTTTGTATGATTCTTAACTTATTTTGCTTAAATTTAAGCTTATATGGCATTGCGGTTGGTCCGGCAAAATGGTTAATCCAGTAAAGCTGTGGAACCTAGGGTGCCGGAAAATCGGTGTTGTATCTTTTATCTGTACCGGTTTCAATACTGACTTCCAGGGGCGGATCTAGGTTTTTCGGCGCCTAGGGCTTACTGAAGTCCAATGAGGCCCCATTTTTTGTTAGATTAAGAATCTTTAAATTGGGGTTTAAAATTCAGTTTTAATCAGGGGTTTGGAGCGGAGCTCGGAGCAGTGGAGCAATGGGTTTTTGCCCGGAGCAGGAGCGGAGCCCGGAGCAAATAATTTTGATTGCTCCACTGCTCCAGTTTATTATGTAAAATTTAAAAAAAAAAAACTTTTTTCCCTTTTTTTCAACGTTTGAAGATCAATAATCTGTTTTTTCAAATATTTATTTAACTTCACTTGTTTGTTAGGGCAAAATTTTGTTATTTTGGACCATCTTTTACATATTTGATAAAATTAAAATTTTAAAATCAATTTTTTTTAATCAAAAAATTAAAAATGTTAACAATATTTGGAGCATGGAGCGGAGCTGGAGCGGAGCAATTAAAAAATTGGACTGCTCCAAACCCCTGGTTTTAATATCAAAATCGCAGTTGAAATATATTTATTTATGAAATGGTGTTGAATGACATTATATCTTATATAATGACCAATTATGTTACATTGATTAAAATAAAACAGGTAATACTATAAATTATCATTATTATTGTATTATTAATATTAACTATTTTTTACTGTACGTTAATTGCTCATTGTTAATGAAAAAGTATTAAAAATGTATGATAATAATTCAACTTTTGGGGGTCCAGGACTTAAGCCCTATTAGTCCCTATGTAGAATCGCCCCTGCTCACTTCCCTTCTTAAGTTGCAGAATGCAATTGATGAACAGACGTGAGTCTTGAAACTGGTATCGTATTTCGGAAAGAAATCCTTTGAATTAAGCTTATACTTATGTATGTTAATAAATTAGTTACGTAAAAAATCATACAATGTTTTAAAAATATTTTAGCAGTTTATCAAAAATAAAATAAATATAGACAGTCTCTTTGACGTACTTAAAATAAAAAATTAGGATGTTAATTAATAAAAACAATACATATAAAGGTTTTTTGACGAGCGAACTAAAATGCAAGTTTTATAATGGCAAATGTAATGAAAAGTTATACAGTGTGTTCTTTAAACATTGCGAAAAACTTCGGGAGGCAATTCCTTTCGGAGTTATACCCCCTAAACAGCGGTAAAATTGGGTTTTTATTTTATTTCTCAAATTTGGATATAAGTATACAGGGTGTCAATTGGCGTAGTTAGCCCCGAAGTCCAGGGGGGGCTGCAGCCCCAGGTGACTGAGGCTGTGAGCTAAAAAAAAGCTCCCCTTTTGTTGAAACCAGCCGCGTACTCACAAATTCACGGTTTTTTAGGCCAGGGGGGCCTAAAAAAAATATTGTTTTACAAAACACAAACAATAAATGTTCGCAAATTCTTCAATTTAGGAAATAGAACTTGGTTTTTGTGTCGAGTACGATTATGTAGTACTACTTGGGACAGTTTCAACATTTAAAACCGTGTAGGCCAGGGGGGGCTAATGAGGGCTCAGGGGGGGGCTTAGCCCCCCCTGGTCCCCCCATAACTACGCCAATGGGTGTCACACAAAAAACGCCGCAAGCTGTAACTCCGTTGTTTGTGGTCCGATTTTGGTGAACAAAAAACTAAATAAAATGGCTCCTCAAATACTATAAACAGAATTGGATTTCAATTTTTTTCAAGGTCAACTTAAATGTCAAACGATAGTCAATTTTTTTTTCCAAATGGCACCATCTATTTTTTTTACTAAATCTGGTAGACATTATTTTTCTGAATTCGATGATGTAATCATCAGTTAATTTTAGTGCTAAACGGCACGCTTGAAAATTTTGTGAAACGTAACCTATTTTAGTTAAACTTTTATTTTTTATTTCTTATTAGTTTAGTACTAAAATTAACTTATGATTACATCATTGAATTCAGAAAAATAATATCTACCAGATTTAGTAAAAAAAAATAGATGGTGCTATTTGGGAAAAAAATTGACTATCGTTTGACATTTAAGTTGACCTTGAAAAAAATTGAAATCCAATTCAGTTTATAGTATTTGAGGAGCTATTTCATTTAGTTTTGTGTTCACCAAAATCGGACCGCAAACAAAGGAGTTACAGCTTGCGGCGTTTTTTGTGTATAGGAAAATGACATTTGGTAGATGTTTTGTACTTTTTTGAAGGTTTCTCATAGTTATATTTTTATTCATCTCCCACCTTCACAAGGGACTGAAAAGTGCGACCCCTGTGTTTTTTATCAGAACTTTTTGGAGGCTTGAAATTTTGCAATTTTAAAAATTTTCCTTAAAAGCTTGATTTATTTAGAAACTTTTTCATTTTTTAACTTTGCCCGCAAAACCTAGTTTTTGAGTAAAAAATAAAATAAGTGAACATGAACCGTTATTATTCTTATAAAATGATTCATTTTGGTGGTTACCATGGTTTGTTTATGTTCGTATTGGGTATAATTGACAGGTGTAATTCATTTTGAAGTGTAATAGGTGACAACACGACAACACCTGTCAATTCTACCCAATACGAACATAAACAACCACCAAAATAAATAGTTTTATTTTAGAATATTAATTTAATAGTTCATGTTCACTCATTTAATTTTTTACTCAATAACTATAGGTTTTACAGGAAAATTTAAAAAAATCTAAAATCAAGCTTAAAAAAATATATTTAAGTTGCAAAATTTCAAAATCTGCTAATGTTTGGAACACAACTCAACTTGAATTGTATATATTTTGAAGTTTACAATTCTGTTTATATGTTTAATGGTGTTTGTTTAATTCTTCCTTGTTTAGTTAAGTTTATTTTAAATAATTATCTGGCGTTATTTGTTGCAATTATTGTCACCGGAAGTCGCACTTGAAGTTGATCGATTTACAAACATCAAGTTTTTTGGGAACGTACTGAAAACATTTTATAAATTTTTAAACGCTTAAGTGATTCATGACGCTTATTAGAAAGTTTTTACTGCAAAAATCTACAACTTTTTACTAAAATATGGTAGTTAAACCGTGAACAAGTTTTTGTATGTTGTAGCCGCCGCGTGAACTAAAACATACAAAGTGGTTGTCATTTTTAAAACTCCCACTAGTTTGATCGGTGTTTTTATGTTTTTTCATTGCCTGTTATACACGAAATTCCGAGTTTATAGTAACTGTAGTTTTTAAACATTTATTATTATTATTATTATTTAAGAACAAAACCAAGAAATATAGGATATCGCCTTGTTCAGGAAGCCGCGAAGATTATGCTGCCAGATAAGAATCCTGTTTTGTTTTATCAAAGATCAAACGATAATTTGCCTTTAATTTATTGGATTTATCAATATAACAAAAGTTGCGTTGACAAATGTACGTTTTAATTTTTACACAACTGTACAGGATGACACAACCACCCAAGACAACCTGTTAAAGTTTCTGTTTTAAAGTAAAAAGTGCGTATTTGTTTAATGGCCTTGTTCTTTGTTTTAACTTATGTTTAAAATGTTGCGAAGATTTTTTCTTAAATTGTGTATCCAATTTGCCCACTTATTTGGTATTTCAATTGTAAAAAAATACGCTAATGTTCGTTGTGAAAAAAAACAGGTTTAATAAATTGTGTGATTTTGGCGTAAAATAATTTATTTTAACAAAGTTTTTTATACATACTAGCGATAGCGACTTCATTAGAAATGATTTTTACTAGAATAATCATTTTTATTCGTTTTAACACACACACACCTCGTTGACCGATGTCCGGTATCGCAAGCACATGCCTTTATGTCGTAAAATGCTAATAATAAAATGTAATTAATAAATTACAATTAATTATAAATTCTTCCTCATATCTTCGAGCGTTATTCCTAGTAAGTTACGTGAAAATATTAGTAAGTTTGACTGATTATTTCTCAGCAAGAAGTGGCTTTGAAAAAGTCTTAATATTTTTTATTAAAGTCGTCAGTTAATATGTTTGTGAGCTTTAAAGGTTTTGCGGTCGTTCAAGGTATCTAACAGTTTATCAAAACAAAATTGATAGTGTAGACGTGGTTGAATTTAAAAAAAAAAGGTAACTAGTGCCTCCAAGGTATGTGAAAGCTACTGAAATATTGAATTTATGTGAAAATATTGCACTTATTTAACTATTACTTAAAATTTTATTTCCTGTTTTTTTGTTTCTTAACTATCAAAGTTATTTAATTGCTGGTTTCTTGAAATTTCAAAATATAGCGAATGGGAACGTATACCCGGGAAAAGAAAACATTAAGTTTTAATGCATTAATAATAATTTAATAATAGTGAAACTCTTAGTTAAGAAATAAATACATAAACATAAGTGATATTTTAATAGTAATTTAAAGTTACGTTGGCCGTCTAATTTTCTGCTTTTGGTTCGTCTTTTGTTTCGCAACCGGTTTTGAGGCATTTGTTTTGTTTATCATTTGTTTATTTAAGATGGTGCCGTATTTACGTTTTTTTTTAAATATTTTATTTTAATATTAATACCCGCTAGTTCATTGTCATTTTCAAGGTATATGGATTCTGCTAACATTTCTGTTTTGCAATGACAAGTTATAGACCTTCGAATTCCAAGTTAGCTTTACAGTAAATGAAACAGAATAGGGGATTAATTAATTATGTGCTAACTCAATATCACACGTAGTGTTTCTAATCAATACTCACCTTCACCGTATGGTATTCTGGTTCTGCTACATTATTTAAAGATAAAAAATTATGGACAATTTTACGTTGAAATGTGACTTACCATTATTGTTTCGTAGGTGATCTAGAATTTTCCTTGGGTAGGATTGTCGCGCTATGATCACGAGTGATGTTTTGTGACGTCATGGTGACGCTGCTTTTAAACTATATGAATCAATTCCTTTTGTTTTCAAGTTTACAAGTTGCAACTTGCAAGTTCGAATAGAAATCGAACTGTTTGTCAAGAACAAATACCATAAGCCTGGTTCACTGAAATTTGCATTTTTTATGAGGTGTTCGTAGGTGTTCACTCAAAATTGAGGTCGTGGGGTTGGATTTTCAATTTTAATGTTATTTTGATGCACCGAGTAAATTTTTCGTTAATGAAGAAAGCAATTATACGTGCTCTTCACATATTGGTACATAATTAGTACTTAAACGAAAAATGGAATTAAAGAGCAAGGTGGCCGGCCATACGTGTTTTGCTATGGTTTTAACATGGGTAGATATCGTGAAAGATTAAAATTATACAGGGTGTAGACTCGGATCACGCAACATAGCAATTTCAATGGTAAAATTTTAAAAGTCGAATTCTTGCTCCGCTAATTATTTTAGAAAAAAAGTGCAAATACGTTTTTTGTAGAGAAAAAAATTCTGTATCCATAAATGTAATCAATATTACTTTTTCGTTTTCCAAAAACAGAAAAATAAGCAAATTAAAAAACGCGTTTTCGCGAAAATCTGTAGTGCCTTGGAATTATGCTACGACAACTGCCCATCTTACTAACACTTACTGTCACTTTGACGTTTGAAGTTTATTCTTAATTATCATTTTTATTATATCTTGCAATGAAAACATAACTAATTGTGTAAAATAAATGTTTGATAAAATATAAAGGATAATTAAGAATGAATTTCGCGTCAAAGTGACAGTATAAGTGACATTAGGCTGGGCAGTTGTCATACTATAATTCCAAGGCACTACAGATTTCTGTCCAAACGCGTTTTTTAAATTGCATAATTTTCAGTTATTGGAAAATGAAAAAGTAATATTGATTACATTTATGGATACAGAATTTTTTCCTCTACAAAAAACGTATTTGCACTTTTTTTCTAAAATAATTAGCGGAGCAAGAATTCGACTTTTAAAATTTTACCATTGAAATCGCTATGTTGCGTGATCCGAGTCTACACCCTGTATAGTTGACTACAGAGGATAATTAACGTCATTTTTGCATACCTGTTGGTATCACAATACAGTTTATTACAGTAATTCTTCAATCAGCGTCATTCCGATTACCGTTAAATATAAATTCAAAACCAAATTTAAATAACTAATTTCTAAAATTCATTTAGCGCGAATTTATGAAGATAGAAAGAAAATGCTGTAAATTGCACAAACTACCTTGTGTAACTAGAAATATGTGTAGGTAGCTTTAATTAAAAAATTACTTCTTATTTCTATGAAGCATCGCTTCTTGAAGAAAACGTTTACCAGTTTCGATACTACCGTTTCTTCATCAGTAAAAAATAAACTGCTGACGAAGAGGCGGAAACTGGCATTATTTCTTTTAAAGCAGCGATTATATGTAGAAATAAGATAAACGATTTTTAATTAACTTATGTACATACATAAGTATTCAAAGTGAATCTTTTAAATAATTTAAACATTTTCCCTACTTAAATATTTTTTAGATTATTAAAATGTTACAATTTGTTATTAATAAACCTTTGATTGTTGGAAATACTTTCATTATCCATTTTGTCATTCTACAGTGCATCACATAATCATAAAAACGTCTATCTTGAAAAGAAATGGTTGCGCTTTGCAAGAAAGGACGAATTGCGTAATTTTGTATTGGTTATTGAATTCGATTAGTGCGCTTTAGATTAGCACGGCATTTTCCTGGATTTTATTAATTACGCTAATTGAACGAATATACCTTTTTAAATTTTTGCATGTTGAAAAACCAATATGAGTCACTGGCTTATCTTAAGAAGAGCAAAAATATGATTATTTTTGATTAAACTTCATTGTTCTTTACTTTTGATATTTGAAGTCCATAACATAGTTATCGGTCCCTTAACGCAATATTTTTCAATTGTTGCCGATGTGTTTATTTTTATTTCTACAAACCAAGTTTTAATATTTGTTGTATTGATCCGTTCCTGTTTTAATAACATTTTTATCGTGATAGCATTAAGTGATACAAAGATTCTCGAATTGGTATTTATGGCACATTTTGCTCGTTTTAATAATCTGTAATGATGTTCTACTTTTACAAGGGCATTATTAGTAATTGCATAGAAGTTGACTATTAATTCATGTTACCTGATTTTATATGTGTATGTTTATTGGTAATTATAATGGTTAATGAATGCAATAAACTATACAGTTCCTGTAAAAGCTACTTATTTTCCATCATGTGACCATTAATATAACTGTATCTTGTAAACATGCAATTTGCTTGTATCAGTAAAGCAGTTTTTTGGTGACACCTTATTATTTTTACAGTATCCAATGACAATACTCTATGATCCTGCTAGGAAAAAAGAACCTTCATCTACTTTTCATACAGAACAAGAAGCATGCTTAAGGTGGTTTGACAAATGGAGCGAAACAGATCAAGTCGAGTTTGTAGAAAAACTGTTATCGAGGATGTGCCACTATCAGCACGGCCATATAAATTCATTTTTAAAGCCTATGTTACAAAGAGATTTTATTTCACTTTTACCAAGTAAGTTTGCTATTTTATTACCAGGAAATTGTAAGTAATTAGAGAAATGTAAATGTATGTTAAATTATTGGCTGAAAATTCTTTAGAAAAGTTTTAAATAAAACTATTAGATTCATACACTTAACGATTGCAATTAATCTGGTTTATAAAAATGTTTTTTGGGTAATCTCACATATACAGGGTGAGGCATCACTTATGACACCCCCACTTATTTTGTTATTGGAAAGGACTATCAAAAAAAGTTTCAAATAAAAGTTGTTTGATACAGTATTTCCCAAAATATTGTCATGTCAAATTTTGATTTTCTTTTGTTTTTTTAGGAGTTATGGCGCCATATTTGTTTTTTTTTAATGGCACCACACAAATTTTTTTATACGGTTAGAAAGACATTTTCTTTCTCTTTTCAACGCACTAAAACTTTTATACCCTTACATAACAAAATTTTTAAGAAAATCGCAAAAGAATAATTTGGTTTTATAAGCGTACGGTATTAATTATTTTACAGTAGTAGGCTTTGAAAGTGATACAGAACGGTAAAAAATGTATTACAGTAGTTTTGTGTTTACCATTGTAACCTAATTAACTTTTTTTTAAATCTTTTACCATTTTGTATCATTTTCAAAGCCTACTAATGTAAAATAATTAATACCGTACGCTTATTTTCCAATAACAAAATAAGTGAGGGTGTCATAAGTGATGCCTCACCCTGTATGTACTCTGTTTACTTTTATTATACATTAAAGTTGGCTATGTCATAGTGACAGATTCCACTCTGTATATATTTTGACATTGTCACTTTAAGCATTTACAAAACAACGTTGCCAATAATACAAATTTGGAAAATATTTAAGGATTTTTATAAAAATAGTATTTATATCAAAATAAGATGGCAAATACTGTAATGCATTTTGCAATTCGTCTTTTTAGGTGCTTCTTGTTATGATTTCTATTTTTTGTTGTTGTAAAAAGTTCTTACAAAACGGCCATGCCATTTCAATTGGATTGTATTGACAATGATATGGGGGTAATCCAAGAACTTCGTGTCCGTGCTCCTTTAAAATATCGTCAATAATATATTTTTTAGATGCGTCCTGCCGAAATTGTTTTATTAATTCCCACAACTGCTTTTTCGTAAAATTTTGATCGAAATTTAGGTTGTGATTTACCAACCATTCCTGCATTTGACTTTTTTTGCAAGAAAATGTTGGTGGCTTGTCCACTTGCTTCGAACGCTTTGGTGCATTGTCCATAACCACCACACATTTACCTTGCAATATGTTCAAAGCAGGAAGTAGTTGTTTAACTACACAATTTTGGAAAATTTTTGCATCATCGTTTTATAGTATTTTCAGAATTTAGTAAAAAATTGCACCCCTCCAAAAAGCCTAAATCACTACCCGCATGTAAAATTGTAAAACTTTTGCCCTCATATTTAATTTTGTTAGGATTACTCTTGATATCAGATTCATGTACCCACTGACGAATTTGAGATCCATTTTGATAAATCCAAGTTTCGTCCAGGTACACAAATCTGACATTATCACTATATTTTGTATACTGCAAAAATGTTACTTAAGCTGCAACATGTTTTTGCTCACTTAAAATTTCCCACCATCGACTTTTTATACCCCATTGATTTAAAAATTTTATACAAAGTTGAAAGCCCACCTTTAAATTCTAAAATTTTTTGCGTCATTGAATAAATTTCATAAAGTAAAATATTTCTTTTTTAAATTATATTGCCAAACAAGTTGTTGCAGCTCTTTTCTAAATGTATGGTCCGAAAAGGATAAAAATGTACTGCGTTTGTATTTAACATTTTCTAAATTGTCTTGTCCCCGACCTACAATTTTTATGATAAAACTTCTTCCAATCTAAAATATAATTTTATAATAGTTTATATAGCCAAAATTTAATATAATACCTTACATTAAATATATTTGACAATTTGGAATTAACTAGGTCCTCTGTAAACTCTTGATTATCTTTTTTACATTCTTTATAACATTTTACAATACTTTTCTTAAAATTTTCTTCAAATAATTTTTGAATTTTTAATTTGCGACACAGCTTAATGGTGCCTGTACACCTGAGAGTAAAGTACTCTCGAGAGTAGCGTCGCCAAGGATACAGCCAATCGCGAGTTACTCTCAGGGGCTGTATCCTTGGCGACGCTACTCTCGAGAGTACTTTACTCTCAGGTGTACAGGCACCATTAGAATGTAACTAAAATGTCATATTGGCTTTTGGAAATGCCAACATGACAAAACTAAAACAGCCTACTTTAATGTATAATAAAAGTAAACAAAGTATAATTTAAAAACTTTAAATAATTAATTATTAGTTGTGTTTTAAAAGTGCCATACAAATTTCAAAATGTAATATATGATCTTAAATATTGCAGAACACCAATATAATTAGTATATGAATATGTTCAGTTATTGTATGATAAAATAGGTGATAGTTGATCAAAAAATTTAAATTCGTTTTTAAGTTACATAATTATTAAGTACTAAGTACTATGATTTTTTTTTCATTATTTAATGCTTCTTTTGATGTCAAGTATTTTTGAGATATGTTGCATTAAAAAAATCTTTTATAATTACTAATACTTAACACTATATCAAATTGAATACACTAGGTATATTATTACAATAAAAAAGTTTTATAAAACAACACATAAGTAGTCAACTCAACCCCATTTGGGCGAGTTGATTATAAGTATCAGTGAGAATTGCAATAGCAACAATTTCAAATTTTATTATAAAAGTTTCATAAAAATTTGCAATTTTTTTAACGTGAAAGTATTTGCAATTGATCAACTTCACCCCGTTTTATGTCACAAAATTTAATATATTTTGTTTTTAACAGAGAAAGGATTAGATCATGTAGCAGAAAATATATTATCATATCTGGATGCAGAAAGTCTTTGTGCTGCAGAATTGGTGTGTAAAGAATGGTTACGGGTTATTTCTGAGGGTATGCTTTGGAAGAAGTTGATAGAAAGAAAAGTGCGCACCGACTCGCTTTGGAGAGGTTTAGCAGAAAGAAGACAATGGTATGTACAAACTTATATCATCACTTAAAGTTGTTGCAAAATAAAATAGCAACTTCAGTCTTTATACTTGTGCTTTATTAAATTACCTTAATTAATTTGCTTTTTAATTTAAAATCTATTTATTTCAGGATCCAATATTTGTTTAAGCCAAAACCAGGAGAGAATCATAGACCCCATTCATTTTATAGAGCATTATATCCAAAAATTATTCAAGATATTGATAGTATAGAAAATAATTGGAGAAACGGAAGGCATATATTACAACGAATAAACTGTAGATCTGAAAACAGCAAAGGCGTTTACTGTTTGCAGTACGATGATCAAAAAATTGTGTCCGGTCTTAGAGATAACACTATTAAAATTTGGGACAGAAATTCGCTACAGTCAACGAAAGTCTTAACAGGACATACAGGATCCGTTCTTTGTTTACAATATGATGATAAAGTGATCATTAGTGGTTCGAGTGATTCTACGGTACGAGTGTGGAATGTGAATACGGGTGAAATGGTTAATACACTTATACATCATTGTGAAGCCGTCCTGCATCTTAGGTTCAATAATGGTATGATGGTTACATGTTCAAAGGTAAGTTAAGTTATCAAGAGCAAATATTATTCTTCCTAATCAGGTCCTCTTGTACCTTTTGGCAGTGCTTCGAACCGTATTTTTTTCGTTTCGGTTTTCGTTCCGGTTCAATTAAAAAAATATATATCGGTTCGGTTCCGGTTTTCGTTCCGGAAAAAATAACGTTTTTTTCGGTTTTAGGTTTAGCTCCGAGTGATTACTTTTTATTTTTTTTAGATGTTTTTATTTGGTATAATAAGGTATAATAATTGGAAATAGAGGTATATAACATATGATGATAATATAATTTATTAAACGAAACATATATAAACAAAACGCGCGAGTTTGTTGAACATGTACCGAACCGTAATAAACCGATATTTTTTTTCCGGTTTTCGTTCCGACAAAAATAACGGTTTTTCCGGTTTTCTGTTCAGTTCTGGTTCGAAGCCCTGCCTTTTGGTGTCGAGGTATGTTTTCCTAATTCTTGATAATGTTTCTCCATCTTTGACTATCATCGACTAACTGTGGCATATCTCCCCAGCTGACTCCTTTTTCTTCTAGTCTATGTCTCACTCCGTTTTTCCGTTTTGTTCTTTGTCTTCCTCTACTTCTTTTTCCGTCTCATTTTTGCGTGCCTGCTTTCTGGCATCCGTAGAAGATGTCTCAGTCATCTTAATTGGTTTGTTTCCATCTTTTTCTTTGTGTTTCACTCCTGGGCTTTTTCCGATTTTATTGTTGCCATTCTTATCAATTAGTCTGCATCCCTTCTATTCTTCTCAAAAATCTCATCTGCTGCATCTGTATTCTTTGTTTTTGCTTTCTTGTTAGTGCTCAAGTTTCTGAACTATAAATGAGAATTGGTATGCACAGTGCATTAAATAATACTCACATCTTAGTTTGTTTCAAGATCTTTTTTTTTTACTAATCAAACATTTATTTGTGGCGTTATAAAATTTCATCGCTCCAACTATTCTGTTATTCAACTGTTTTTCCAATTTACAGTTCTTTGCAATTATCGTTTCTAAATATTTAAAATTTGATGCCTGCTCTATCTTTTCTTGCTCTAGCCTGATTGAAATTGTTAAATGATTCTCCCTTATAACCATAGTCTTTGTTTTCTGTTATATCGATGCTCATATTTTATCTTCTTAACACATAAATTTCGAAAAGTCGGTCAAAAAATAATCACATTTTTTTATTAAAGAAATTTATTATTAGGGCATAATTAATATTAAAAAAATAATTTTCAGTGGCGCACAAATTTTAAAAATTAATATTCTGTCAAAAACTCCTAAAATTGCCAATATGGCACGCTCGTATATGTCACGAGCGTATACATTAATGGGTCATGCATCTGCCCATAGCCCCAGATTATGTTGCAAGCCCTTTTCATCTCTAGCTAAAAGCACCACATTATCTGCAAAGGCTAGTTCTGTTAAAGATATTGGTTTCAGTTTATTTCATCCCCAGTAGGCTTTCTTTGTATTTTCTTTGCATTTCTTAGTTATATTAATCATTAGTATTATAAAAAGCAGTGGACTAAAGTGCCCCGTCTTACTCCCACTGTTGTTTTGAAATTCTGAGAACTACTGTTGTGGATTTGTACATAATGTCTACAACTCTTAAATAAACTCTAAATTGCAGCTATTAATCCTTCACCCACCTTACGTTCTCTTAATATTTTTAACATTTTTTCCTTGGCAATTTATCAAAGGCTTTAGTCAAATCAATAAAACACAAGTACAGTGGAAAATTCTATTGTTTTTTCATATAAATGTCTTAACTTGGTCTTAACATAAAAATCAGGTGTTCCAACCCGGCCTAAAGCCGCTTTGTGCATCTTCTAAATTTCTTTCAAAATGTTTCCTTAATATCTCCCCTCCTCCAAATATTTAGAGGTTTTATTAAAAATCACTTTCATCTTTCCATCAGTAGATACAAATAAGATCAATGATTTTGAATTTTACTTATATATATTTATATTTAAAATTTCCTGCTTTGTGTCTGATAATTATTGATAATTTGTTTGTAATATAATATAATTAATTTGCAGGATCGATCTATAGCAGTGTGGGATATGACGTCACAGACAGAAATAACATTAAGACGAGTGTTAGTGGGACATAGAGCAGCAGTGAATGTTGTAGACTTTGACGAAAAGTATATTGTGTCGGCATCGGGTGATAGAACTATAAAAGTGTGGAATACATCGACTTGTGAGTTTGTGCGGACATTAAATGGACATAAAAGAGGCATTGCCTGTTTGCAGTATCGGGATAGGTTAGTGGTGAGCGGAAGTTCTGACAATACCATAAGGTAAGCTGATTTAACCTTCCAAAATATTAGATTGCTAATTTTGCGCCTTAATTAGACTATTAATTAACTTGAAACATTCACTTTATTACATTACATTTCTAACAGTTTCGTTATTGTAAAATATTTGAAAACAATTGAATTCTAATTAACAATTAAAAGTTTCAAAGTTTTTAAAAATAAAAAATGAGTTGATCTTAATAAAATTAATATTTAATTTTTCAGGCTATGGGATATAGAATGTGGTGCATGTTTGCGAGTGTTAGAAGGACATGAAGAGTTAGTACGTTGTATACGTTTTGATTCTAAAAGAATCGTCAGTGGTGCATATGATGGAAAAATTAAAGTCTGGGATCTCTTAGCTGCATTAGATCCTCGAGCTCCAGCTACATCGCTGTGTTTAAGAACTTTAGTGGTAAGAAATCTAACTACTAACTTTTCTTACACCTAAAACGTAAATTTTAAAATTTGTGTAACTCATTTTGTAAATTCTTTCAGGAACATACAGGTCGTGTTTTCAGACTACAATTTGATGAATTTCAAATTGTCAGTAGTTCTCACGATGACACGATTCTTATATGGGATTTTTTAAATTCACCGCCAGACAGTACACCAAAAACCAACCAATCATGCACACAAATAACTACACGCTCCCCTTCTCGTAAGTAGCATTTTTGTATTTATTGTAATAGTTAAGTCAGCTGTTTTCATTTGTTTCAAAGGTCTTAACTACTCTTGTATCACAATTCTTTTGTTTATTGGATGATTGTCAATTGTCATTTTCATTTTCAATTGTTTATATTTCGTGAAGCTTTTCGTTTGTAAATATTAAATTTTGTTTTTGTTTCAGCTTTTGAGTGATCAAATTACATTGGTATTTTGACTGTGTATTTCAGTCAGTGTTCCGAGCGCACTGTGAATATTAATTGGTCTCTGTCATTTGTGTAATTTTAACATTGTGGAAATTGCATCCTGTGGATGAACTTTATTCAGTACCTACTATTGAATTTATCTCAAAACTATCCCAGGCCGATTGTTGCTTTCGAACTGATATTTTTGTATATTACTTTGTACATTTACTGTTTTGTATATATATATATATTTGAAGTTTAGGAAATTGTTGTATGTTGTGAAGTTACTTATTTGTTATTAGTTTAACAATTTCAGGTTGGATTTACTGATTGATGTACTATTTTTTATGTTGTAATTTTTTTTTTATATAAAATTTAATTTCATGATTTACATATTTATACGCCATTCTGAAAAATAAGAATGTTTTATATCAGTCTTACCACTTTATTTTATTTATTTTTAAATATTTTAGTGAAATATGTGATAACGTTTTTCTCTCTGTAATTGAAATGTGTTTGGTGCGTGTTTACAACCAATTTTAATGCCTTTGATGCCTAAATAAATAGTTTCTTTATATTAACTGAGTAATATCATAAATTAAATGTTCATTAAAGGTGTGCATTTGCTTTTTATTGCCATATTATAGTTCAAGCGATTTTAAATATCTGCCCCATTAAAAAAATTTAATAGGTTAGTATACACTAGTGCTTTTTTAATTGCTTTTAAAATGATATAATATGTTGATATTTGTGTAGCTTTTATGGGTATCTCAAAAACGAATAGATAGTCTGTATACTTGACGATTTTAAAAGTAAATACGTCAAACTTTATATGACATTTCAGCAGTTGTAGTTTCAAAAAGCAAAAGTTTACTTTATCAATTAAATTTTTTGTGGAGTATTGCCGATTTGCGTTAACTCTTTTTGTAAACTTTTTTCAAAACAAAATTAACCTTTTTGTGTTGCTCTTGGTCCAAGAATTGTACTAGAAATATATGAATCATTGTGATTTACTCCTAAATAAACAATCTATGCACAAACAATTTCTGAGATCCATATAAAAGTTACATTAACTTGGACCCAATTTCCCAAAATTGATGCAACAAGACATGCGACAGGCAAAACTTTTTTGTTTCGAATTCATTTGTAATACTCTATGTAATAACTATTTTCTATTTCCTAAATTGTTGTAGCACAATTCTAATTCCATACAAACTCGTTTCCCAGGTTTCTTCTTTGGGACTCTGCTATTGGCAATTATATTTTGGTGATGTTCATTTGTTAGTTTTAATAATTTTAAGTCACTCAGAATCTAGGCCGACAAATGTCTGAAGTAACTTAACACCATTATGTAGAATAGGTTCATCCTCTTAATTTTCAGTTACATGTTTTAGTTTTTGGTGAAGATTTATACATTTTTTAGCTGAATTTTAATAAAACTTATGAAATTTACAAAATTAAAAGTTCATTATTTCCATGTGTCTAGATCCACTTACTTTGCTAAAATTAGATGCGTGTTTAAAATGAATTTTAAGTAAGTCTAGCAGAAATGATCTCTAAGTATGAATTTGGGCTTAATATTTTGTTGCATGAACTACACAGTATATATATTTTTTTAAGCAGGCATATACTGTAAAATGTTAAATTTTGAGTACTGAGTTGCATCGTAACAAATAAACATTAAAAAAAGATGAATGTACTTCATGTGTTACATTAATAAAACTTTTTTTTTTTAATGATTTTGAGTGGACGTAGGAAATCTCAATTTTTGTTAAAATTATGTGGACTCTACTTGTACATGTTACATATCTATAAAGCAAAAAAAAGCTTGGACTTTATAAAATTTGTCCGAGTAGCATTTGGTTTTAAAAAATACACGAAAGTGAATCTAATATAAGATTGTATAAAAGGGAAACCAAACAAATTAAATTTAGTTTTTGGTTTTTAATAATAACCAAAAGCAGTAACACATGAATTTTTTATAAATTTAATGTGACTACAAAGACTTATAATCGAATTTTAAAAATTTCATGCGAATTTCTTTTTTATAATTCTTGCATTTGTTTTTAAGTAGCGCGCTATCATTCGTAATATCCTTTAATGGATGTAGCAATTTGGATTACTTAGTGTATGAATAATTTTATTGTGTTATTTAGCAGTATGCACCAATTTTGAAAAATGCCTTGTAGTATACAGTAATAAATACAGTATTTGAAGTTGAAAGTGACTGTTTTGCCAAAATTAGGTAAGTTGCTTTTAGAAAGTAGGTTTTGTAGATATCAGAAAAACTTGTTTAAAAGCTTTTGTGATATATCTACGTTAACTTTGTATGGATGTTTTATAAAATATTAAATAAGAATAAAACTAAAACTATAATGAAATTTGTTTTTATTCACATAATTTTAGCCTTAATAGAATTTTGGTACTAATATGAACTTTTAATCTGTATATAACTATTGTAACTATTAGATAGATGTGTAAGGATAATCGCATTTATGTTTTAACTTTAGTGCAATTATTTATAATTTTATTTGTGTATAAAGATTACAACCATGCTCTTGTGTTTTATTTTATCATTTGATAGTTACTATCTTTAAAACTTTACATTAAATTGAACTTATTATTAACAGTGCCAAACTCCAATGGATAAAATTGAAAAATTTTAAGTTAATTTGGCGTAATTATAAACCCCAAAATTAATAATTGCAGTTATGGGCAAATGTGTGAAATCAATTTAATTTTCAAATTTGTTTTATTTAAATCATTAACTACTTAATTACTAAATCACGCTCAAAAATATATCCACTACAATTATTGCTTATTATTAACTCCAAATAACTAGCCTTTACGTTTAATCAAAATTTATCGTGTATTCAAAATGAACTATCATTGCTATCAGTTAGTATTTTCTACGCGAATTTGTGTAAGATGACCGTTTTCATAAGCTTAATGAACAAGTTTTCATGTACACAAAAACGTGTATGAGGTTTTTTTGGTAAGTTATCTGTGCACCAAAATTTTGAATTTAGCGCGAATACAGGGTAACTTAATAGATGGCCCTAGTGGTATTATCTGTTATATGTTGTTTTGAGCGCAAACCATACCCCGACATGCTAAAAAGTCCGGCTTCCTCTACTGAGATTCACGTTCAAAGAAAAGTGAATTAAACAAATGAAAGGTCAAAATGACTGATGAACAGGTGAGTTCTAGTTTTCAAATTTATGCTAAAATAACTGTAGTAACGATTTACATTTTATATAAGAAACTGACTGTACATTCGTCAAATTGTACGTTTTTGACAGACTAGCCCAACACTGTAAATAATAAACATGTCTACAAAGTGCACAGTTACAGTTAGATAATTAATTTTAACAATTTTCTACGTTAAAATATGTGACTAAAAGTCGTTTGAAGTTGTTTAATATGTAATGCTATTATTTTATCCAAATTGTTGGTCTGGTCTGTGTTTATGTTGCTCTGTATCACAACAAACTATTTACATGTATCCATGTCCTTAAGGATAATATTACAATAAATTATAATAATGCAGGAAATCCGTCAGCTGGAGCTATTGTGCAAGCAGTTATATGAATCCCAAGACAGTACGATTCGTGCAGATGCTGAAAAAGCTTTGGTTGTATTTCAAGATGGACCGGATGCACTATCCAAATGTCAGTTATTGCTAGACCGAGGGGATTCATGCTATGCACAGCTTCTTGCAGCTACAACTCTTACTAAATTGGTATCACGCAGTGCTCAAGCATTGAGTTTGCAACAGAGAGTTGATATTAGAAATTACGTTTTAAATTATTTAGCCACGAGACCAAAATTACCAAACTTTGTTGTTCAAGCACTAGTAACATTATTTGCAAGAATCACTAAACTTGGGTGGTTCGATTCTCATAAAGATGAATTTGTGTTTCGGAATGTCGTCAGCGATATTGGTAAATTTCTGCAGGTATGTATACATTATTTTACTCCTCTAATTAATTTAATTTAAATTTGTAAATTTTTATGAAGTAATGGTTTATGGTATTTTATTGTTTATAATTATCCAAAATTGTTAGTTTTAATTAGGTTGTTATATCAACAACAGACTAGTCCAAGACTACCGTATAATTACACAAGACTGATTATGTAATCATTATGAATTGAGTGTATCACCTCTTTCTTTACTTATATCATGCTATAAATCAGGGGTCGCAAACTGGCGGCCCGCGAAGGCTATATGTCCAGCCTGCGACCTCAAGTATGGAATACATTCCGTCGCTACTACTACTAAAATAAGTAAAATACTAAAAAAAGAGGCTCGTGAACTAAAAAAAAAAGGTCCTCACTTTTGAATACAGTCCATGTCGCACTAAAAAACTGAACAATAAAGAGAGGCTGTGAGCTAAAAAAAGCTCCTCACTTCAATATGGTGTTACTCACACATCTGATTTACTGGCCCGTAATGACATTTGAGTTTGCGACCCCTGCTATAAATGCATGCTTACATGTTTTAATATAGCAAGGTATAGTTTTTAATTGGATGAAAAACTATCTACATTTTAAAGAATATTCAATAACTAAAATATTCTTAAGTGATTTTAATTTTTTTTTGTTAATTTTATACTATCAATGAACCAATTGTTTTGATAATATATTATGTTTTGTGAACACAGGTAATAAGGTTCAGATCATTAGGTTTCACAATAGATTTTGAAATTAGCTGCTACAACTTTTTTTAATAGGAATGTAGTGTTCAATAAAATATTAATAGATACACAAGCATTACATTTTTACATTAGTGTTTCTTAACTTTTAAATTTGTGTGCTATTTCAGTAAACAAAATACTTGCGTCCATTAAAATTTTCAGTGTTTGATATTAGGTATTTACAAAACAAATTCATCCCACTAGTAAAAACCTTAATTGAAAAATTGTTGTTTGTTACATGCATTTGTTGGTGTGAGTTTTTGTACTACACTACATACATCTGTAGAAATATTTTTTTTTACTGAATAACAACAATACAATAATATTGAAACAAATTTGATATTTTCTCTATTTTTAGTGACAAGGTTAAGGTCAGGTTTATAATTTCCATATGCTTCATTATGCTTTGCTAAAGTTACCAACTATACTATTATAACATAATATATTAAATTACAAAACAGCAGTGTTAACTACATGATAATTACGATTTTCACATGAAGAAAAAATTATATGCTATGAAAATAAAAATTATATCTGATTGATTTCAGTTTTATACTGTAAAAATTTTAGGGTTTGTTAAATTTTTTCACAATATAGGTCAAATTTCTAAGAGTTTGTGCAGAAAAGTTGACCTCAGTAATTTTGGTGTATAATACGATATATACAATTTTTTGGCATTTAATATACAATATTTTTGAAGTGTTAAGCCATTCATTGTGTAAATTCTAATAATTTAAAGTGTATGAAGTAAAAATACTGAGTGTAATTAGTATATTAATGTAATTGATAATCATGTTATAGACTTTATTTTGTATTAATTGTGCAATATTTATGTGGCTAAATTACCTAAAATCATTTACCATCATTTAAAAGTTAAAGAGTTATGTCTTCTTATTTAAATTTGTCATTAGTCTCATTACATAAATTAAAGATTTTGTGTTAATACAATTTTTTTAGGGATCGGTGGAACATTGCATGATTGGTGTGCAGTTATTATCCCAGTTAACATGTGAAATGAATCAAATATCAGAAGTTGAAGCTAATAGATCATTAACCAAGCATCGTAAAATAGCATCGTCTTTTCGTGACACTCAGCTGTTTGAAATATTTAGATTATCGTGTTCGTTATTAGGTACAGCTAGAGAAAATTGTAAAAACCTTAATTTCAATGATGAAAGTCAACACGGTTTGATGACCCAGTTATTGCGTTTAGCACAAAATTGTTTGACATTCGATTTCATCGGGACATCAACAGATGAATCATCCGACGATTTGTGTACTGTACAAATACCAACCAGTTGGAGACCGGCATTTTTGGACTTTACAACGCTTAAATTATTTTTCGATTTGTATCATTCCTTACCTAGTAGTTTATCATCGTTAGCTTTATCGTGTTTAGTGCAGATAGCCTCTGTACGGAGGTCTCTCTTCAGTAATACAGAGAGGGCTAAGTTCCTAACACATTTGGTGAATGGTGTGAAGAATATTTTACAAAATCCTCAAGGTTTAAGTGACACCGCTAATTATCACGAATTCTGTCGATTACTGGCTAGATTAAAATCAAATTATCAGTTAGGGGAATTAGTTATGGTTGACAATTATCCCGAAGCCATTCAGTTAATTGCCAAATTTACAGTTCAAAGTTTACAGGTAAGTTTTTTTGCAAATAAATTTTCTAAAAGAGCCAACTTGTAATTTTAGAAAAAAATTATCCAAAACCAATTTGTCTAGTTTGGTCAAACCTTAAGTCTAGTTTTAAACAGTTGTTTTCATATTTGCTTCCAGTCCTTTTTATAAACTTTTTTCTGCCTTTCTAGTGTTTTTTTTTTCCTATAAGGTAAATATTTCTTGTAATACCATTTTGCAACTTTTCCAAGTACCTACCACATTAGTCTTTCCCTCTCTGCAAAATCCATATTGTCATTTTCTTCTTCAATTCTGTCTATTACTTCTACTCTTGATGTTCTTCAAATTCTTTAAAAACTCTTGATTAGTCTTTAATCTTTAATTGTTTTTCTTTAATAATTTTTATATTTTAGAGCGCTAGTGATGATGATTTTATGTTATTATAGATTGTTTTCTTTGTTCGTTGAATATTCTATCTACAATAATGAATTTAACGTTCGTATAGTATATTTATTTTAGTTTATTTTTGGTTTATTTCTTCATACTTGTTCATTCTTTTGTAAATGTTACTTCCTCAAATTTCTCACACAATTCGATTTTTTTTGTCCTTTATTAGTTCATTTCTATTGTAACTAAATATTTGATTAAACATTTATTTAAAGGCTCCACTTTCCAAGTTTTTTTGAAATAAAAATTTTGAGTTAGTTTCATATTAAAAATAATCCCTCTCGATTTTGTGTAAATGAGTGTAAAAATTGTAAAAATACATTTGGAAATATTTATTCTATTTTAGATGTGGCAATTTGCTCCAAATAGCGTACATTATTTATTAAGTTTATGGCAAAGAATGGTAGCTTCGGTACCGTACGTTAAAGCCACCGAACCACACCTTTTAGAAACTTATACACCAGAGGTCACTAGTGCATATATTACTTCAAGGCTGGAATCTGTTGCGGTTGTTGTTAGTGATGGTTTAGAAGACCCCATCGAAGACTTAGGCATGGTGCAACAACAATTAGAGCAATTGTCTGTAATAGGACGTTGCGAATATCAAAAGACTTGCGCTTTACTTGTACAGTTGTTCGATCAGTCAGCGAGAGCATACCAAGAATTACTTACTAGTCCTACTCAACAAATGGAAATAACAATACAAGAAGGTAAGACTTTTGTGTCTGGTAATCAACCTAATGTTTAACAAAATGATGGATTACTGATTTAAGTTCATTTTTGTTTCATCAGTGTGTACAATTTTTCTTTTGTTTATCAGTGTGTGAAGTTTTTCTTTTCTTTAAAGGTCGCCTTACATGGCTTGTGTATATAATAGGATCAGCTATTGGTGGCCGAGTTTCGTTTAATAGCAACGAAGAACACGATGCCATGGATGGAGAACTAGTTTGTCGGGTACTTCAGTTGATGAATCTAACCGATTCGAGATTGGCACAGGGTGGCTGTGAGAAACTCGAATTAGCCATGCTTAGTTTCTTCGAACAGTTTCGAAAAATATATGTCGGTGACCAAGTACAAAAGAATTCCAAAGTGTACAGGCGGCTATCTGAAGTTCTAGGCTTAAACGATGAAGCCACAGTTCTTAGTGTCTTTATTAGGAAAATGTAAGAACGTTGATGTTCAATATTGAAGTTTAAACTGTAATTTTGTGTTTTCCAGAATTACTAACTTAAAATATTGGGGTCGTAGTGAACAGATAATTAGCAAAACTCTTCAACTTCTAAACGATTTATCAGTTGGTTATAGTTGTGTTAGAAAATTGGTGAAACTGGAGGAAGTGCAGTTCATGTTAAATAATCACACAAGTGAGCATTTTCCGTTTTTGGGGAATGCCGTGGCTGTAACGGAAATGCGATGTCGTTCTATGTTTTATACTTCTCTTGGTCGTCTGCTCATGGTTGATTTAGGAGAAGATGAAGATCGGTTTCACAGTTTTATGCTACCCTTAACAGGTATGTAATAAAATATTCTTGTGCCTTTTAGTCAGTGTCTTGTAACTTCTTAGACATAATGCGAGCAAGTCCCTCCAAAGTTGGAACATCATCTACTTTTTTTTCAGCATCGTTTGAAAGTATTGGTACCTTGTTAAGTGCTGCTGAAAGTCCATTATTTGCTTCGGATGAGGCTAAGAAAGCTCTGATAGGATTAGCGAGAGATCTTCGAGGATTAGCTTTCGCTTTTAACACCAAGACGTCATACATGATGTTATTTGATTGGATGTATCCTTTAATATGGTTTGAATATCATCACATCTTGACTTGAAAACAAATTTCTTCGTCTACATTATGCTCTATAAATTTTCCACAATTCTATGAATATTTTTTTTAAATATATATTTAGTTACCCAAATTATACGCCAATTTTACTTCGAGCAATAGAACTTTGGTATCATGATCCTCAAGTGACGACGCCCGTACTAAAATTGTTTGCAGAATTAGTACAAAATAGGTCCCAAAGGTTACAATTTGACGTTTCATCACCTAATGGTATACTTTTGTTTAGGGAAGCCAGTAAAATAATTTGTAGTTATGGTAAGTTTAAACATGTTACATATTAATTTTAAAAAAATGAATAAGTCAAGTTTTGTATTTAAGTTTGTTTAAGCATTAAAAAAACTGAATAGATAATGAAATAAATTTGTTAAAAATATTTGTTGAAAGGTTCTTAAATTTGTAGCGGAAAATACCGGGTGATTCAGTTTGACTGTCGCACCTCTCTCTGCAACTTTGTCATATTTTTGTAAACCGCAGCAAATTCTCTACCAAATGACATTCAGATATTTTTTCTACTATAAAATACACAAGGTATGCCTTCGCAAATTTTTGCATAAATAGAATGTTTAGGACCTAAATAAAACGTTTTTACCGATAATAATTTTTTTCATGTGTCCCTTCATATACAGGGTGTCCCAAATATAGTGAACAGCATGGGGATCTCGTAAACTGTAAGAGATACAGAGTTGGTTAAATGGGTCAAAATGATCTATGATTCAAGAGCAACTGTTCTACAGAAAAAAATCGATAGTTTTTGTGCTACTGGTAAAAAACAAAACACATCGGGTTTTAAATTTCTGCTTATAACTTGCTTAATTGAAATCACACTCAAAATATTATTCGACATTATCTGGGCAATTTTTTGCGTAGATTTGAAATTTGTCAACAAATTCTATCTATCTTCATTTGTTTTTGTTATTTTAACATCAGCCGTATTTAAAATAAGAAAGTTGATATTAACCCCTTACTGCATGACTTTTTAAATTTTCAAATAAATTTTTTTGGATGTGTACAATATATTACAGAATGCTAAAAAATTGTTAAAAAAATTTTATTTTTATTTTAAGACGAAATTTTTTAACTTTTCTGGTTTTTTTCTAATATGCAACACCATGCATATATACTACATACATAATTTTTATTCATAAAAATTAAATGATTTGGCACAAAGGATTTAGACGTTATTATAGTAAAAAAAAATTACACGTCGAATTTATAATGTAAATAAATAAAATGCAATAACATAAATTTACCCAATTTGCATAAATGACGGTAGTAGGCGGGAAATGTTAAGCTCTGACGTTTTTTAGTGTATATTTTCTGTAGTTCAACATAGATGGCGCAATTTTTCAAATATTACGCGTGAAACTGTATATTGTTAATATACTACACTGTAGATGGCGCTACTATATGAGAACTATGACTAATATCGCTTTATATGGTACGTATCATATCTGATACAATATGCGGCAAGGGGGTAAGGGGTTAAAAAAACAAAAACAAATGAAGGTAGGTAAAATTTGTTGACAAATTTCAAAAAGGTGCTTAAATAATATCGAATAATATTTTGAGTGTGATTTTAATTAAGCAAGTTATAAGAAAAATAAATAACCGCAAGTTATAAGAAAAATAAATAACCTGATGTGTTTTGTTTTTTATCAATAGCGCAAAAACTATTGAGTTTTTTCGAGTATTTTTTCATAGAACAGTTGCTCTTAAATCATACATCATTTTGACCCATTTAACCAACTCTGTATCTCTTATCGTTT
This sequence comes from Elmis aenea, assembly GCA_947652605.1. Taxonomy (NCBI): domain Eukaryota; kingdom Metazoa; phylum Arthropoda; class Insecta; order Coleoptera; family Elmidae; genus Elmis; species Elmis aenea. The sequence continues at coordinate 45,680,806 of OX393576.1, forward strand.
ACGAGATTCCCATACTGTTTACAATATTTGGGACACGTGAAAAAAACGATTAAGAGTAAAAACGTTTTATTTAGGTCCTAAACATTCGATTTATGCAAAAATTAGAAAAGGCATACCTTGTGGGGCACCCTGTATGTGGGAGTGGCGGTAAAAAACTTCTTTTTTTGAAATTACATACATAGTAACTTTTTTTTATTGATTCTGATTAAGAATTATATTCTGAATCTGATAGTGCATTAAAAAAATAAGCATGCTCTGGAAAATTGTAGAGAAAAATTACTTTAAAAATTAATAATTGTTTTTCACAAAATCGTTATATTTGAAAAAGCAAAACACGATCGCAGTAGTAATCGACAGTTTATAACTTGTCTAATTGTGTTTTATATTTTCAACGAAAAATCATTATTTTGTGAGTATTACATTGAAAATGGACCCTTTTTTAATTTGCTTCTGTGAGTGTGTATTTAAAGCGTTTTAGTTTAATGCTCACAAAATAATGATTTTCCATCGAAAAATGATTAAACACAATTACATAGATAAGTTATGAACTGTCAATTACTGCAGCGATCGTGTTTTGATTAGTCAAATATGATTTTGTGAAAAATAATAAATTACTTTTAAACCCATTTTTCTCAATTTTTTTATGTACGTATGCTTATTTTTTTAAGGCACTATCGGATATAGAATTTAATTCTCTATCAGAATCTTGAAAAAAAAAATTATTTAATTTCAAAAAAAATTGACTATCCCCAGTCCGACATATTTCATCGTAGAAAAAATAGCTGAATGTCATTTAATAGAGAATTTGCTGTGATTTACAAAACTATGAGGTTTATAGGGTTTTTTTCTTAAAATATCAAAGTTAAAGGGGAATCACCCTGTATAGAGATTAAATAAGTGTTTAAAGAAAGTGTGTTAGTCTTTCGATATTCTTAAAAAGTAAAGAAACTTAATTATCTACAGCAATAGTCAGTATAAAATTGTGTATTTTCATCTAATTTAATCAACAAATAAGATACCAATACGAGTCAAGTTATTTGAGACCAGTCACACCTTGTATATTATGTTAATGTTGTTTTGTTTTGTATATTTAAAAACTTGATTGAAATATAGTAAACTAGTTTTTGAAGAAAACATTTAAAAAATTAACATTCTCCATTTAGGTGCACTATTTATAAACAAAATGTTTTGGGTTTTGAGTTTCGATTTGAACTACTACGAAGGGATACCATACATATCAATTATTGCTAATAATCTTAATTTCGTAGGTCTCATGTAAGGTTTCTTTTGCAGGTAGTCGAATTTTAAATGTAGAAGTGCCCAAGGAACAAACGTATCCATTAAAATTAAAAGGAATATCAATATGTTTTTCAATGTTAAAAGCAGCCCTATGTGGGAGTTATGTAAATTTCGGTGTATTTAGGTTATATGGCGATGAAGCTTTAGATAATGCTCTAAACATATTTGTTAAATTACTTTTATCGATACCTCAGTCTGACTTATTGGTGAGTATTGTACAGTGTCACAAGTCACAAGGCAGTCGTACCTAAAACAAACGAACCAAAATAGTTTGTTTTTTGTTTTAATACGTGCTTTTGTTTTCAGGATTATCCTAAATTATCTCAAACTTATTACGTACTTTTGGAATGTTTGGCACAAGATCACATGAGTTTTTTATCAACTTTGGAGCCACATGTATTTTTGTACATTTTATCCTCGATATCAGAGGGTCTCACTGCCTTAGGTGGGCAACTGAATCATTATACAGGTCTGTACGGCTCAGGGACAAGCAGCACACTGAAATTCCATTAGATATGTTGATCACCAAACACATTTTAATTCACCATGCACATCTTTGATTGTCAAGAAAATAATGGTACTTTTGTCTGAAAAAAGTTAAAGTATACAATGTTTTTAAAACAATAATTAACATCCATCACCAGCTTCACTGATAAGCTTTATTGCATTTTATTTTAATTGTCGTGACTAATTAAAATGCCATTGATAAGCAAATGGGAACTAGGGTTATTTCACACATAGCAAATTACACTTACAAAAAACACTCACAAGACTTCTTTTTTTATAGTGCAAAATCTAATAGAGAAAATATAAAAGGGTGGGTTAAATGGAATTTCTTTCTGCAGCAAACCAAATTTTGAGCATTTTTTAATGAATTAACATATAACACAAAATTGTTATTATTGTGAACCCGGTTTCCCCTAAACAAATCTTTGCAGTTTAAAAAGCAATGTATACTAAAAAAAGTACTAAAACCTGATGGAATTTCAGATGTACAGACCCAGGTTTCGTAGTAGTGCCTGGTTCTTGTAGAGTTAGAATGATTTGTAGATAGTTTTGTGATTTTTGGGTCTGCAGCTGATTATGTCTCTGACTGTACAACATTTACTAACGCTAGGTTAGCTGCATGCTTTTGATACTGACATTAAAAAATGTTAAATACCGCATTGAAAGTTGTATTGTGCATGCAAAGAATGTCGGTGGTTGTGTATTGATATTAAGAAACTATTGGTCATCAAAGAACTGCTACAGATCATTCTTATTAATTTTTTAGTAGCATGATGGCATTCATAGATGTAATGCACAATGTAACTGTTAATGGTAAGATTAGGTGCATTTTTTAAATAAATGCACCTCGATCAGCAATATGAATGATAAAATGATTATAGCACAAGGTGTAAAGGGGACCCGAACCGCAAAGAATAAGGTTTCAGTTCCGGTTCGATTAATTTGAACTTTTCGGTTTACGTTCTTAATCACTGGTTTTTATTTTATAATGATTCGGTAACCGATTCGGCGGCAACGGTTTAGTTCCGGTTCAATGCAAAATATGATGACAATGAATAAATTAAACCAGGGCTTCGAACGGAAACTGAACCGAAAACCGGAAAAAACCGTTATTTTTGTCAGAACGAAAACCGGAACTGAACCGGAAAAAAAAATTAGTTTATTGCGGTTTGGTACAGTTCAACAAGATCGTGAGTTTTGTTTATACAGGTTTCTCGTTTTTCGAGGGCCACGATGGGGATCTCGTAAACGGTAAGAGTTACGACTCCGGTTAAATTAGGGCAAAGTTGTATATTCAGGTGCTTAATAATTCGATGCAAACAGAACTTATCTAGCTCTTTTAGTTTTTGAGATATAGGGAAAAAAGAAAAAAGTGGATTTTTGTTTTTTGCCCGTAACTTTTTCATTTGATGTCGAATTTCATTTTTGTAAAAAGTTTTATATGGCCACTTTTTGCAAGGAATCAGAATCCCCAATTATATTTTCCGTGCGACGTTTCGTTTTTTTACAACCATCATCAGGTAAATTTTTTCTTATGGATGCTGTATCTGATTTTAACGCCAATTTGTAGAGCATTTTTTTCTGAATTCGACAATGTATAAAACTTGGGACTTTTTTGAAACAATTGTTGTTAAAAATGGCAAAAACAAATATTTTATTTAAAACAAATCCTAATCGGCATTGTAAATAATTGTCTTTGTCCCTTTTTCCTTGAAAGCACGTAAGTAAACCGCATGAAATTACTATTAAAGGGATTTAATTAAAAAAATAGGTAATAATAAAGATGTTGGGAATGCATTAACATTGTTCACTTATTAGCAAATATTTTTAGAATATTTTCTTTGGATAAGTAATAAATTTCTCTAAAATATGTATTTAATCCTTATTTGGCATACAATTATTTGTACAAAAAATAACCAGTTATGCCTTTTATCTGCGTTAATGACTTCTAGTAAGCAAAAAGCGCAAACAGATTTCTGGACGTTTTTTGTTAACCATGAACACTTATATTATTTGATTACGAAAATTTAGTTACAAATAATTGTATGCCAAATAAGGATTAAATACACATTTTAGAGAAAACAGGATTTAAATACACATTTTAGAGAAAACATTCTAAAAATATTTGCTAATAAGTGAACAATGTTAATGCATTCCTAACATATTTATTATTACCTATTTTTTTAATTAAATCCCTTTAATAGTAATTTCATGCGGTTTACTTACGTGCTTTCAAGGAAAAAGGGACAGATAATTATTTACCATGCCGATTAGTAATAAAAAAAAAAAAAGTTATATATTTCTATTTCCAATAATTTGAAATGGAAGTATATTTATTATTATACCAAATAAAAACATTTAAAAAATGTAAGAAGCAATCACTCGGAGCTGAACCGAAAACCGAAAAAAAAACGTTATTTTTTCCGGGACAAAAACCGGAACCGAACCGATATATATTTTTTTAATTAAACCGGAACGAAAAAAATTACGGTTCGAAGCCCTGAATTAAACTGTCTGCAACTTTTCCATTTTTGATAAAATGTAATCAAAATTACGAAAATAAAAAATTTACAATGTCATTAAAAATGATAATTGGACCGAACCGTTGTATGAAGCAGTTTGAACCAGTTCACACCAGTTGGTTCTGTTTTGCATTTTTGCGGTTTTTTAAATTAAAGGTTCACTTTCGGTTCACGGTTTATGAAAAAAGCACCGGTTTATTCCGGTTTTTATTTCCAGTTCCCGTTCGGGTCCCTGATTAAGATGTAAAATATTCAGTGTTTTTACATCTCAAGCTTCCATGAATCATCTTCAGTTTTGGTATGAAACTACATTAAAAGTTAAATGTTAACTGACCTCTCTTCCTCCAATGTAAAGGGCATCTTTAGGGAATGTTTTAGCTGTCTTAAGTGTGTGGTGTTGTGTGTTGGCTAATCAATGAAAATGGGTATTTGCCAATACCTATGAGAAGGACAATCAAATCAAGATAATTATTAGAATTTAAAATTTGTTTGAAGTTTTTTTTTTATATGTCTGGCAGAGTTAATGGAATGTTCGTTTTTAAATACTGAATGTTATCTCCGCTGTCAAGTCTCTGTGCTGATTCAATCCGTTTATTATCACTGTGTTAACTGAATGTCAACATTTGTAGATTTTCGCGAATTAAAAATGGGGAATGGTCTTCGAGTAATGTAGTTAATGAGGATTTGAATGTAGTAAGCGTTTGTATCTCTTTTGTTAAGATTGTACAGGGTGTACCACTTAATTTGGACCACTATGAGATCTCGCTTAACTTAAGAGGAGGAGATTACATTTGAAAAAAGTTAATACAACACTACTCAGTTTGTAGTGATATTTAGATGTTTTGAAAAATGCATAGCTAACTTTATGAAATTTTCCAAGTTTTTATTATGTGTAAAATCTATTTTAGTTTTTAGAATATAAATTAGAATTTTTAATTTTAAAAGTAGAAAATATATTAAATAAAATGAAAAATTGTAATGTTTTGCCTTTACCAATTTACTTAAGCATTTTTAATAATTTTTAAATATCAATACAAAGAACTTTATCGTATGACTTTTTGTTAATTTAAACAAATCTTTATCTCTTCTTATGTTAAGCAAAATCAGTGTGATGGCCCGAATGAAATGGCTGTTTGAAAGGAAACTGATCAGGTAAAATAAACGTCAATAATTTCAAATTTTTGATGTCCTTCCAGCTTATAAACTGAGATTGTTTATAAGGAGTTTCCATCAAAACAAAATAATAACATAAATACAATTTACAGCTACACTGCTTAGTTATATTTAAAAAACGTAAGTTTTGTTAAAATGCAATAATTGTTGTCATCTAGTCAATGTATGCGGTTTAGCAACATCTCTTAATATAATACATGTTTGTGAATGTTTTGTTACAGACACCATGGTCTGTACTGGATGCTGTGCAACTTTAGATCACGTTGTTACATATTTATTTAAACAATTAACCCAAAAAGGTACATAATCAAAGCCGACAAACTTGCCTTTTGTTAATAATATTGTCTTGCAGTATTTCCCGGTAAAAAAGCAAGAGTGGGCATTGCCCCATCTAGTGATATGTTCCTGAAGGTGCTGGAAGTGCATCCCGAAATATTGCAACAGATATTAAGTACCGTCTTGAATGTGATCATGTTTGAAGACTGTAGAAACCAGTGGTCTATGTCAAGACCATTGCTCGGGCTAATACTCCTCAACGAGGATTATTTTAACCAATTACGGGAAAATATAATACGCAGCCAGCCACCTGATAAGCAAGCAGCTATGGCGCAGTGGTTCGAAAATTTAATGGATGGTATCGAAAGAAATTTGCTGACGAAGAATAGAGATCGGTAAGTTGAAGTTGACTATGAATGTTTTTACTACAAATATACACGGTGTTTGAAATTTGGCACCAAACCAATTATGATTGCCATTTATGTCTAAATTTCGTTTATATTCCAGTAACGACTGGTATAACGTTAACAATTTTATAAAAAAATTAAAAATTGTTTAGCAATTACCTATTAGCTGTAACCAGTGATGTAAAATTACCGTAATTTAAAATTTTGGTATAACGTTTTTTATTACCATTTTTAATTCTCTGGTATTTTATTGTTATGATTGGTAATTTACGATCGTAATTAACCACTTTTGATTTTTGTATTTAATATGTAGGTAATGAAACTATAATTAGTAAAAAATCAAAAACCTTTGTTGTAAATAACAAAACAATAAAACTACCTAAAACAGAAAAAATAAATAAAAACGTGACTAATTCATACATAAAATCTTTTTCTAGTTAATTTTCAATCGGATTCAAAATTAAAATCTGTATCATGTTCACTTATTGACATTAATTCTTCCAAGGCAAAGGCATTTGATTTCTGAGAAGTGCAAGGTTCTCCCTCATTTTGAAATAAAGTTTTGGGTTTACTTAGTTTTAAATTATAATGGACAAATAATAGCTTTGCAACTCTTTTATTTGTTAGTTTTTTTTTTTTTATTATAAATATTGCCAACAGCAATAAAATATCTTTCTGTGGCACACGTTGTTCCAGGATAATTCAATATTTGTGTAGCTACTTTGTTTAAACTTGTAGTTGAGCGAAGTGACATCCACCACAAAACAGAATTTAATGTACTAGAGCTTAACGCGGTCTATAAAAAATCTTTTGCAAAAAGTTCTTCCTTTGCTTAATACAAAGCCACCTCAGTCATTACTTGACTGATATTATTTTCGCTTATGAAATGTGACGATAGTTTGTTAATATAAGTATGCGCAACATTGCTTAAGTTTTTATCCATATATTTAGGGTCTAGTAAATTTTCAGCAAAATGAACTGGTCTAAGAGCCACTTGCTAAAAAATCTTGCACTTGATCTAAATGCAATAACAATGTGGTAATTAATGGTAAATTACGTTAATTAAGGTGGTAATTTACGTCGTAAATTACGACTCACATCACTAGTAACGTATATCATAATTAAAAGGATACTTAATTTTGAAAATTTTTAGTTTTTCAATTTTGTAATATGGATTAAATGTTGACAACAATTAATTAAAACCAGGGTTGGGCAAAATTTGATTTTGATTAAAAATCATTGATTTATATTTAAAAAATCAAAAAGATTGCGTATTTTTTTTTTTGATTTTTTAAGAAACTTGCCTATTTTTCCTTTTTACAACTAATTTATTCATTATTCGTGCTACATTTTATCTTCTATTCAGCGTCATTCAAAAAGTATTAACAAATGAAAAAGTTTTTTAATTAAAAATTTCTCAGAAACTTGTATTCTTGATAAAAGTTGGTGGATGACCTAAAATTAATTTTAAGATGGAAAACAATTTATAAAAATTCATACGATACTAGATTTTAGCGATTTCAGAAATATTCCAAGAGCCTTATATTAAGAGTTACAAAACAAACTTCATAGAGAAAGATTGATCAGATTTCAAAAATACGACCAAAGGTGAAATTTGTTGTTAAAATTTCAATTTTTATTTTTATAGTAATTTTAACATCAAAAAGTCTGCAAAAATGAAAAAACTTTTTATTATTGATTTCTCAAATAATTTTATTCTTGAGAAAAGTTGGTGCATGATCTAAAACTAATTTTAAGTTAAAAAAAGTTTAATATAAATTCATATAACACTAGATTTTAATGATTTTAGAAATATTCGAAAAGAGTAGTGCCCTTATTTAAAAAAAAAAAAAGTTGTTTTAAATTTAAAAATAATATTAAACAAATTTTCGTTTCCCCAAGAATTTTTTTTTGAACTCCTTAAATAAGAGCACTTTAATCTTGCGAATTCTTCTAAAATCGCTAAAAGCTAGTGTTGTATGAACGTTATTGAGCTTTTTTAAACTTAAAATAAATTTTAGACCATGCACCAACTTTTCTCAAAAATAAAATTCTCAGATTAATCGATAATAAAAAACTTATCTATTAGTTGCAAACTTTTTGAATGTTGACACTACTATAAAATTCGAAAACGAAATTATAACGTCAAATTTTGTATTGTCATATTTTTGATTTCTAAACAATTTCTTCCCATAAATTTTTTTTGTAAGTTTTAAATAAAAGGCCACTTTACTTTTGTGAATATTTTTAAAATACTTAAAATCTAGTGTCATGAATTTTTGTCCATGTTAAAATTAGTTTTAGGTCATGCATCAGCTTTTATCAGGAATGAAATTTTTTGAGAAATCGATAATAAAAAACTTTTCCAATTGTTGCAAACTTTTTAAATCAACTGTAGATCTTATGACTCTAAAGTTATTGTGAAAATTTACAAAGTAAATCTACCGGAATGCGTCTCTAACAAGAAATTCCTGTAGAGACTTTATTTCTCCCTGACCTATAAGAAGTCAATAGGCAATATTTCCGGCAGTTGTTTCAGCGGGTGGAAGTAAAACGTGCATTTCATTTATATGTGATGTGTGACGTTGAATTGTGAAAAACAATAAAGTTTGATTTTACCCTTTCAATACGATTATTTTATTTCAATATTTTAATATTAAATCAATCTACATTTTGTTCTGTGACACCAAAGAACATAAAAAAAATTTATGAAAATATTAAATAATTTTTAATAATAAACATATAAAATGGGACATGTACATCCCAACAGTATAGAACAGTGGGTCGTATACGTCCCAACAGCGTTCACCATGTGCACTTCTCAGTGCCTACGGCCAAACAGAACAAATTTATTTATTCAATCCATCTGGTCACGACTGTCTTTGGTGATGTTGACCATGAAATACTAAAATCCCAGATCCCTATGCATTTGTAAGCCCCTTTGGAGTAAAGTGTTATTCGAGTTTGTAGCTTTAATAGAAACTTAACAAAATTAAAATTTTTTATTAAAAATTTGATAGCATACTTAATATTAGCCATATTTGTAAGGCCCTTAAAAATGAGAGGCCCTGAGCTAAAACTTGTCTAGCTTATTGTGTAAATCCGGCCCTGAATACTGTATTATTGTTTTTGTGTCTCTTCTTTATGGCATTATTGAAATACTTGATTATTTTCAGGTTCACGCAGAATTTATCAATGTTCAGGAGAGATATCAATGACTCTTTAAAGGGGCCCAATGTAAATACGTCGACAGTGAGTGATATGATGACGTCATAGTGATGAGTAGTAGTGCTAATGTACTGATATGTGCTGTTGTATGTATTGTGAATTTATTATAGTATCATCATCCTATTTGTTATACATGTATGCTCTGCATTTGAGAATCATTTGGGCCGTTTGACTTCATTTTATAAATTACGAAAACGAATTGTTACGTCTTTTTATAAAACTTGCAGGATTATGATATTTTTTCAAAGACATTAGGAATATGTTTAATTGTTTACTTGTGGACATGATTTTTTTTTGTAATTTGTAAATAACGGTACCATTTTGTTATTTTAGAAGGTCATGGTGAATTAAATTCGTTGCCACATGTCTGCATGTAAAATTCTTATTTGTTTTTTATCATACCATTGTTTACAAAAGTATTTAAATTCGATTATGTTTGTTTACAGCAAACCTAATAAAATAAATTTTAACATGTATTGCGTAGTCTGTTTTTCTAGTTATTAAGTTATTTTAATTTTTAAGTTATAGGTAAGTAGCATTTATAGATAAATTATAAAACTTTAAGTTGCTCAATTTTTGGCTGCACGAGTTATTCTGTGAATATTATATAAAGTGTGTTACCGACTGCAGAAACTACTCTTCCCGATTCCAAATCTTAGGAAACCTACCAAATCTTTTTAAGAGAGGGATCTCTTATACAGAAATATAATTCTTGACTATTTACATTTTAAAATTAAAAATACTATAATAACAACCAAGTGGTACTTTAGATAATTATGCAATTATGCATAATTATGCAAAGGTTTTTTTAAGCAGCATCGTGATGTTTCAATCTTCCTATTCATTCTTTCACATCTTGGCAAAACACAAAACACTTGTTAGACTTTAAAAATCGCAGAACTACAAAATTCACTTGTATTTATATAAACTCGCGAATATTTGTTTGGTTAAGTTAAAAAAAAAAAACGACGAATAGGAATTGTTCAAAATAAATTGTTATCTACATAAATTTTATTAAATGATTGCTTTAAAATGCCCATATATAAACTAAACACATATACACAACACTATTCAATTATTTTAGTACAATAATAATCGTTGTTCACGTACAACCCTACTCCGACCCACATTCACCACGAAACTAAGTCCATTTTGAATCGGTTGAGTATATTAGAACGTAACGGGATTGGCTCAATTCAAGTTTCTGGCTTACTATTGGTCTGGCCTTACGAATCATTTTATTCGAAAAGTTTTGAATTAGTTTTAACCGTTTTTAGCGAATTGTGCAGAGCGGGAACGAAACTTTAAAAAATATTATTGCAAAATTTAATAGTGGAAATTTTAAGGATATATTTGATTAGTATCATTAGATAAATTATTGACATATGATTAAAAACGCTACGAAATAAAATTTGAACAAAAATATCACGTAAGTATATTCTTAAGCGGGGTACACACGTACAAGTATATTGTGCAATATGTATTGTACAATATATGGCGCAATACCGTTTTTGCGATGAATGCATACATACGCTCAATGTTTTAATTTTGATATTGTACAAGTGTAGTGTGGCTGCTTAGTTTGTGAAAACGATGGAAAAAAGAAAGCTTTAATATACATTTCGCTTGGAAAAGCGTAACTGATGAAGAAGAAGAAAATAAATAGAAGATTATGGATAATAGAGTGGTATTTAAAAAGGGAGATATTTTTCGACATGAAACTGTTAAAGGAACTCCAAGTATGCGACTACAAGAACTACCTAAGGATGGATGAAGATGAAGCCACCTTTGAGTGTTAAAGAAAATTTCGTCTCAAAGCCAAAAACAAAATACAGTTAAGAGAAGTTTACCATGTGCAGGCTACAAATGAACTGCAGGTATTGTACAATACGGCCGAACGCAAACACATGTTCAAGTTACTGCGCAATTAACACAGTTATTGATATATATTTTGTCAATCTTCAATCTCAGTATTATTGCGCAATATTTTTGAAAATAGCACAATATATTGCACAATATTGACGTCACACCAGTATTTTGTGCAATATACTTGTACGTGTGTACTCCGTTTTACAGTTGCGAATGACATTTTTATTTTTTTGCATGAATTTTTTCTAAAAAAAAACTGTTGTATTGGCCAAGCGGGTCTAATCAATCCCTGGTTAATGGGGTCTACACACCTACCAATTTGTCGGTACAACCGGCCGACCATTCCGATAAATTGTTTAATGTGTAGTGTTTCACCCGACCAACACGACAGTTGGAACGGTCGGCTGACCAGTTATCCAACAAGCCAACGTCCCCACTACATTCCTTTAGATAAGGACTATTAAACCGAAAATTTAACATCAAAATGAATAAAAAGCTATGACGTTTATGCTTTGTTGCTTTGTTGGTTGAACTAATCGGGAGGTGTGTAGACAACACCCAACTCGGAGTTCCTGACTGTCGGCCCCGACAAGTTGGCTAATGTGTAGAGGCTTTTAAACCTCATTACTTTGGCGACAAAAAAAGCTTGTTTCTGCAAAGAACATCAATGCTGAATAGTGGATACTCATTGTCATTACTAAATTAAAAACGATATGGCAAACTTTTTATTCGACCTTGCTTGATTTTAGAAATAACTAGTTTTAGTAATTATTTCCATAAATTTGACAAAAAAATTTATATAAAGCGTTATTTAAGAATATTATTACTTTTCGCACAAGTATTTATAATTTTTACAAGGGCCTCGTTTTTCGCGTTTTTCTTCGGAACCGTTTAGATTTTTCAAAAACTGTGCACCATTGTACTTGTAAAGGATGCGCGCATTGATAAATAGAAGAATTTCGATTTTATCTCTGACGGTTTCATAGCGAACGCGATCGCAAAAATTACCTTTATTATTCAACTTTTCAGTCTTTCCCCTATTTTTCCGAAGGAAATGGCCAGTGACACATATTATTCTGCAAAACATTTAGTTTTGATGTTCTTGATGCAATAAACACAGCCTAGATAGATCAGCACATTTAACTATTGCAAAGTCATCTCTCCTGTTTAACATGTTTCATAGCTAACTTAGAATAATATCGGTAAAATAAAAAAATCTTGATTTTCCAAGTTATTTATAAAAACAGATATGACAAAAGATATATCGTTAAAAACAGGAGAAAAACACATTTCACTATTCCAAAGTCAACTTGCCCGTTTAATACGTTTCATGGCTAAGAATAGTATCGGTAAAATACGGTTTTTCTTGAGTTCCTGAGTTATTTATAAAAATAGATATTGCAAGTAATATCTTATTTAAAAGAGAGAAAAAAAAAAGCACATGAACTATTTCAAAGCCAACTTAACAGCCCATAAGAAAAAAATGAAGTTAGGAGTAAGATCTCAAAAATGAAGTGATAAAAAAATTTAAGATAATAGTTACAATCTACATAGAAAAGTACCTTCAGAAGGTACAAATAAAATTGATTTAATGATTAGGACAAAACAGTTATGAGAGAAAAAAGAAATTAGACATTTTCATATTTTTTGCTATAACATCTGAAGCACGACGAATTTTGTACTTTTAAAAATTGATTATGGTTTCTCTAATACTTACGAATAATTCGTATAATTTAAGCAAACCTGTTTCTCTTATAATAAGCGAGATCCCCATGCTGGAAATGTAATCTGGGACACCCTGTGTATATACAGTTACAGAGTGTTTCACTTTTCCATGGGACACTATTGCTATCTCCGTAAATAATGAAAATGCAAGGAGTGTATTTTAAACAAGATCTTGTTTTGTTTAAAAATTCCACAGCTTGCGTGATATTACGAAAAAACCGAAATCGATTAAAATTTTTAAACTTAAATATCTCGACTATTGTTGCGAATACACTAAAACGCCAAAGGAAACATATTTTGTAGATTTTGTTTGCTATAAAATGGCGATAGTCAGATTTTTATTTATAAATTACCGTGCAAGATATTTGACAAAACAACTTTTTTTTTTAAATGACAGTCGTAGTAGGTGATGACTCAGATTTAAAGATAATTTTTTTTTATTTACAATGGTATAATATTTTATTTGTCTTATTTTCAAAAATAAGCGAAATAACCTAAAAAAATACAAAATCTTAAGATAAAAATCAAGGTTGCCATGGAAAAAAACAATAACCGACTTCAATTGTTTTATTTCGACCCTTGCTTGTGTATTATAATAATTGTGTTAACTGAAAATAATATAAATCGACATATGTAAATATTTTAAATCCTTTTTTGCTAAGGTATAAAATACATTCATATTATGATTATTTTAATTTGGCATTACATTTGCTTTAATATCACTGTTTAAACTTAAAGAGTGACATAATAGACAAGCAAAGCTCGAAATAAAACAATTGAAGTCGGTTTTTGTTTAGTTCCATGGCAACCTTGATTTTTATCTTAAGATTTTGCATTTTTTCAGGTTATTTCGCTTATTTTTGAAAATAGACATACAAAATATTATATCATTGAAAAAAATAATCTTTAAATCTAAGTCACCTACTACGATTGCTATTTAAAAAAAAGTTATTGTGTCAAATATCTCGCACGGTAATTTATAAAAAAAAAACTGACTATCGCCATCTTATAGAAAACAAAATTTACCAAAAATCTTTCTTTTGACGTTTTTGTGTATTCGCAACAGAAGCCCAGATATTCAAGTTTAAAAATTTTGATCGATTTCGGTTTTTTCGTTATATCACGCAAGCCATGGAATTTTTAAACAAAACAAGATCTTGTTTAAAATACACTCCTAAACAGCTAACTTTTGTCCCATTTAACCAACCTTGTATTTTCATTATTTACGGAGATAGCAATAGTGTCCCATGGAAAAGTGAAACACCCTGTATATATTTTTTAAATTTGAGGCCTTTCAGCGCCCCGGCACTTCGGCGCCGTCGTGCTTCGCACGACTTTGCCCTTATGGACGCGCGCGGGCCTGATATAAAAAAACCTGTACCTATCTCTTAAAATAAGCGAGATCCCCATGCTGGAAATGTAATTTGGGACACCCTGTATATAAATTTTATTATTATAGTCATATCATGTTGCATTCCAAATAGTTAAAATGCGATACTTGATCAAAAATTTTATTTTCTGTAACGTTTTTAGATTTTGTGGGTTGTGAAGTTGTGTGTTGTGTGCCCCTAAGTACGTAAAGTTAAAATAATTAATTTTTAAAGAAATAAATTTATTGTTCGTCCCATCCATTGTTTTATTGCTTATCAAATTTAAATTAGCGGAGTGGAGAATACTAACAGACGTTCTAGCTTCTTCTCGAAAGTTTGCTTTGGTTTTTTTTGGCTTAAGTTGGAGTCGTATAGAATTCTAGTCTTGTTTTATTTCAATTGTATACCTTACTATTTAAACAAACTTTCCTGATTGAAAACTAATATTGACTACGAAGTACACGCTGAATGTTTATTACGGTGGAAATTCCACTAAACGCAAGCAGGGGAGGTCGTGAATGCAGTTTTTTTTTTCATTAACGGAACGAAAAGAAATTTTAAGACGAATAATTCAGTTTGGAAAACATGCCACGGTTCTGTTTGTTTAAAATAAATATTTAGGAAGTATTGCGTGTCTTAATCATTAATACTGGACTTTTTATGTACATCTACAATCTTTGATCTGAAACGGCGAAACAAAAAGACCACGCAATTCTGATATAAACTTTACTCTAAAAACGAGTTTTCTGTACAGTTTCACATACAATTTTGCAATGATCAATAAATATTAAACTTTTTTACCGTTTAGTTGTTGCATGATTCGCATTTGATTTACTGTTATACGTTTTTAATGAATTCTGGCACGAAATTAACTCATAAGAGGAAAGCCCGAATTCTTCTTAGCGGTTGTTCGTCTGTTCCCTGTTTTTGGTCAGTTTGAACAAAATTCAAAATTAAAACTATTTTATTTCAGATAGTAGCTGCGAGTTTCCGAAAAACAGACGTAATCCTCCATTTTCTTCCGGTTCTATATGATTCATTAAGATTTTTCTTTATAGCACTTGAATCATCGTAAATTTATTTAAATTGTTAAAGCAACTTTTGTCAAATATTTAGGATTTATGTTTTTATGTGTTCCTTGTAATCATGGACTAAAAACGGAAAAAATTTCGTTCGTTTCTGTTCGGAACGAAAACGAAATATATCGTTTTCGTTCTAACCGAAAAAATTATTTTTTCGTTTTCGTGAACCGAAATAATAACGGTTAAAACCGGTTTTACAATATTTTTTTGGCGTCAAAAAGTCAATTTTTCTTCTAGTCACCACAACCCTCTATAAATACGATAACAATATTAGCGTCTCAACTAAAATATAAACGATGACGATGGGGTTTGATGCTCACGGACTGCATATTTTAGACTGGGGAATCGCCGCCATATTAAATTTACCAAATCGTTAAACACATTAACATTTAACCATTTTATAAAGTTTAACACCCGTAAGGTGCAAAAACACAACGTGGTTAGGTTAAATTAGACACGATCTTTATCTAAAAATATGAAAATATAGCAAGTGCTGTTTTAAATTTGTTTTAGTACTAAAAATCTATGCATTTGAATGAAATAAGATCCTGCTGTAATTATTTAAAAAGACAAAAGAATGAATTCAAGTGGATAATTTACTAAATGTTATAAATAAAAAAGATATTTATAAAAAACTTATATTAACTTGAAATATACTTTAACTTTATAGTTTTTACATACCATACAATATACATTTTCACATTCCGTTAAATCTTACTAGCAACACATCTTCCAATAAATCTTCTTTTACATTAGTCCTTTCCGAAGTAAGAATAAATTTTACTATTATTATGTCTAAACGCAAATAAAACATCCACATTGATAATATATATCCAATCAAGTGTATATTCTATATTGATGATCTAAAAAACAAATTAGAAATAGAGAATATCTGTACCGTTAATCGTGTTACACGAAATTGCAAGTATAAACAGTATAAAGTTGTTAATACAATAATACATATTCACGTAAATATATGGAGAAAAGTGAAGCTCACTTATTTCAAGTGAGATTTTTTACTGCCTCGTGGAGGCTCCCCAGCACAGAAGGTAAATTCGCGTTTGTGTTTCACAAATAAAATTAAAATAGCGACAAAACCGGTTTTGAAAAATATTTATTTCGTTTTCGTTCTTGAACGAAAAATAATAATTTCGTTTTCGTTCTTAAAAAACTTTCGGTTAATTTCGTTTAACGTTTTCGTTTTCGTTTCGTTCTCAGTCCCTGCTTGTAATTATAATAATTGTTGAGTTCAAGTCAGTATTAGTATAACCCTCAATTTAAAGTGCCCAGGCAATGCCCATAAATAATACGATACTCCTACAACGCGACTTCGCTCCAAGAAATAGCTACAAACCTCGTATAACACGGTACTTATAAAGCTCGGTTTTGCTCAAACACGTTTAAAAAGTTGCGGTGAACTTTGCACAGCAAATTATTTTAGAGTTTTTGTGCAGCACACTAATATTTTATATAAATTTAATAATTTAAAATTTGTGAGGTATTGTAATCCAATTTCGTAAACTCCATTTATAGGTTACATGTTACACTATGCAGAATCAGTTCTATTTGCAATCATATGTTATAACTGTGTTACAGCAAGCAAATAGAGCCCATACTAATCAAATTTAAAAAAAAAGTCCTAATTGGCATCACTAAAAGCACGACATATACATTCAGTATACAGAAATGCAAAAGTGTATATTTGAAAAATTGTGTAAGATGACTCGACGAACGGTTAATTAGAAATATACTTTTTATTGTGTTACTGCTAGTCTTTCCGAAGTTGATAATTTATTTGATTTCAACATTAAAAAACTATTCTGTTGCGATTAACCTAATTCTGTTGTTGCTAAAAATAATTATCATTTGGCAAAAGCTCCCCTAATTATCAAGAACAAGTTGTATCCACGAATGTAATAAATCTGACCCAAAGGACTAGCGAAGTAGCGAAACATAATTACCTACATTATTTCCACAAAGCAAGACTTCAAGTCAAGCTTCTGTTTATGTTTAGCTTAGGTATTATTGTATTGCAACAAAAATGTTTAAAGATTGTGAAGCAGTAAGCATAGAATGCACAGAAGTAAAATTGAATTCATATTTTGGATTATTAAGTAGCAAGTATGTTGCAGAAAGTTCTTGATTTTTTATAGATCTAGTACACCGCCTAGTTTTAACTTATTGCTGATTATGGATATTCTAGTTGTTAATAATTGGGTAGTTTGTTTTTTTAAAGCTTAAGTTTATTTATTTTTAGGTACTCCGCGATGTAATACCATGGTCAACCTGAATTTATTGTAAGCTTTAATTTTCTTATTTCTTTCACTATTTAAAAAATTAATAAACTAGGTTTTAAACAACGTGACTTTAAAAATTAAACCCTTTATGACAGGTAAATAACTAATTTATATGTTGGTGCGGATTTTGTTTTTCACTAGTTTTTTTTTAATAATTAAAAAAAAACTAGTTTTTAAATATTTTTTTTTATCACTTTAGCGTCACTCTCATTATCCTAAGGTAAGTTGTATATCAATTGAGACAGACGTTACACAGAACACTGTATAAATGATACAAACTGCTCTACCAGTTACATATAATATTTTAGAAAGCAGCTGGTCTAAATTTTAGCACAAACATTTTGTAAATTACAAGGACATTTTTCTTTGCTTCGTAATTTTTTCGTTAATCCTTAAAGCACGTGCTTTGTGAGTAAATCGTAGAGCTTTAAATTATTGTGTAATTTATTTAAAAAAAGTTTTAACTGTTTCAGGTTTTTGAGAACTAATATACCTACTGTAAAGTTCACAGTTGTCGGTGACACTCTCGAATGAATAGGCGTTGTGTTTTGTTTTAATTAAAAAAAGGAAAATGGAAAAAGGTGCCATTAAATTACTCGGAATACTAAAAAAGGGGGAAAAAACGAAATAACGAAAAAAAGGATTGGCATAATATAAAAAAATCAGTAGCAATCTTATTTATTTATTTATTTAAGACCAACTAATAAAGAAACGGAAGTCTTAAAACTTGTTTTGCACTTCGACAAGAAATAGGTACTTCAAAAAAAGATAAGTGATTTTTAATTAAGTTTATTTACATTAATAAATGAATCGATCAAATAGTCATACAATTGATCAACATCAAACATTGGCATAATTGAAAAGCAGTCACTGAAGATCTAGAACAAAAAAACGAAATACAATTTGTCACAAACTAATGATATGAAATTGGTCATTAAGATAATGTAATTTGGAGCATACCAAAATTACATATCTGTTATCTGTGCGCAATCTTTGCTAGTGAAAGGATAAATCGTTGCTATTGTGGAAATGTAACTTCAATATCTCGTAATCCACTACCTAAGGATAACTTTCAAGATTTCTATCTGCTCTACTTTCGGTATTATCTCTTCTAAAACCTTTCCTCGGCCTTTACTATTATGTCGATTAAATCCTATAGTTTTCGATTACCGCAAACGCATGCCCTTTCGAAAATGGACAATTCTGAGATTTTTATTTATCCGAGTTCTACGAGTTCATGCAGTAGTTCAGATAACATTGTGTTTAATGTGTTAACGTTATCGAAAAGCAATTGTGACAGTTATTTACATGACCTCAACTAGAAAAAAAGGACAGCCAAAGTAGTAATACAAGGGTTAAAATGAATTTATCGAAAAGAAAAAACACCCTTAATATTTTTAAATATTTTACTTTAAATATGCTCAAAGTAATTCCCTTCAGCAACTATACACTTCACCACTCTTACTTTCTACTCCTTAAAGCTTCCAACCAATTTTCTATAAAAAAACGTGTAAAATAGCCTGCGCGCTTTCCAAAATTTGCGAAGTAGCGCTTTAAACTTATTTTACAGAGTTATTAAAGCTCGTGAAGAATATTTTTTCACACAGTGCAATTAGGACAATCAAATCGAATAATTAAAAAAAAAAAATAGCCGAGACACGATAATAAATAAGCAGGTTATTAAGTTTTTCGCTTAAAATGAAATTAAAAACGCATATTTTTTAAATTTCATAAAATTACGTTTTTTCTTTATGTTGGTAACACTACACTACTTCGAGCATCTGAAATTCGGATATGGAGGATTATTCTGTTGCAGGAACCCTCAGTTTAAGATGTATATTGATTGCTAAGTTGCATAAAATCCATGTAGGAAACCAGAAACTAAAAATAATCTTAGGTAGTTTTTGATTCTGAACAAGTTTTATATTTACACTTTTGTCGTAAAATAACCAGGGGAGCCAATGTTTGCAACTATTTAATTTTGCATGGTAAAGTTCTATGTACGATAGTTTCAGGCAACACGCTGTATGTAGAAATATCTATATAGCGCATTTCCTATCTACACAATGAGTGGCGACTGAAGCCGATGAAATGAAATGAAAATATGTTTCTCTCTTTCTAATGTGTACTTTAGACAGTTGGCAGCATTCATAGGAAATCAAATAAAACTAGGATTTTTAACAGAACATGCATGAAAATTGTTGGTTATGTTATTAAACGTAATTTTTACGGCCAAAAACATGATTTGCTTATTTTTTTTGGTATACTATCGGTCGTAATATTCAAATTTTAAATATGGTGCGTTATTCTCGACTGAATTTGCTATGCATTTCCATTTTTTCGGGGACTAAAAAGTCAATTATCATTAAGGTGATTTTCTGGCCTTAGGTGGGGCAACTGTCCCGGAATTACCTTAGCTGTTATTATATGGTCTGTGCTAAGTGAGTTTTGTTTATTTGTGGACACTTTAGTACAGAAACACATACCGAGAGAGATGCACTGACAATGAGGCACGAAAATGATTGGAGGACGATAACTGGTCCATATCCTTTCAAGAACTCGACACGTTTATTGCAATACTTTAGCTTTATAGTCAAGAAACCAAATTAATTTGGTATGAAATTCTGGTTGGCGGCCAACACACAAAAAAAAACCTGCTGAATGGATTCTCTTATTTAGGAAAAATCGATACGCGTCCGGTTGATTATTCACTTGCTGAATATTTTGTACTAAAATAAACGAAATTATTTTCGAATAAAGGTAGGAATTCCTTTACTAGTGTGCAACTGACAAAACAATTGGCTAAAAATATGCTACCATAGTTGGTACTTTTAATTGGATTCGAAAAATAATGCCAACCTTTGCTAAATGAAACGCAATTATATTCTATTGAATAATAAAAGAATAAAACTAAAGTAAAAAGTATACACAGCGATCAAAATGGCCGGTTGAAGGTAGTAACATTTTCGAGTTCTAGTGTTAATACTAAATCTGACCATACAACAAAAATATTTTTTTTTGAGAAAAGTAAGTGTTAAACCGCACGAGGTATTTTTTTTCAGCGAATTTATATTCACCAAATTTTAGAAGTTGCTCAAATATTTGTTTTTTAAGAACCTGGAAATCACCTTTGAGCGTTTAAAATGCATTATTTAAAAAGAAAGTACTACAAATGTAAAGTTACTGTACAGACAAATTAACTATATTGTGTAAAAATAGTTAAATAGCACATCAATCTAGTATGAATTTTCTGTTATACTGTAAAATTATTACAAGGCGAACAAATTATAACAAACATATATAAAAAATGGAGGTAACATGAAGTTATATCTTCAGTTATACGAAAAAAATGATACTAAATATCAAAGTAGCTATAAAAATTGACGTTGAGCAACCCAGGGCTAATCAAATTATTTTGTCTGCGGTTCAGTAAAGTTTTGTTCCATATAAATTTTTAATAATTATACGAATAGAAGTTTGTAAGGAGGTCGCAACATATATAAATGTTGTGCTGTCTTTATAATTAATTTCGTTTGCCTACGCAAAATTGTAAAAAAAAAACGCCTACGATATTCGAGCACAACTAAATGTGTGCCTTAATTTCCTAATCAATTCGCAATCAGTGCTAATTTATATTCCATGTGATCCTCTGGGTGAATATGCATCCTGCTATATTTAATATATTCCAATGTTATATTTAGCCATTCCGAGGTTAGTCAAAAATATTGCAGAGTATTTGAAAAATTCCGTGGCACAATTTTAATTACATTTGGTAATAATTCCATTCGCAATAATTAAGTTTACTTTGCTTTTTCATTGGACGTGGGAACTTTGGTTGCCTTTGCTCTTTGTATGTATTTCACGCAATTCAACATTTTTTCGTGATTAAATGAAGCAAGATTATTTAATAAATGTTTGTGCTTTTGTAAGCACAGTCAATTAAAGTTTCCAAAAATATTTAACACTAACTTGTTAATTTTTTTAAAAGTGAACAATAAAAATTTTTAAGCTTTTAATTAACAGAACTAAAAATTAAAATTCTAGTACGCAAAATTAGATTACACTTAAATTCAGCTAAATTATAAATTCTGACAAATTGTATTTCAGATTAGAAAATTAGTAATTTTATCCGTTTGTTTTTTCCAAAAATTATTTATTCAGCAAAATAATGTCGTGTTGTGCAAACTACAGTATTTTTCTGATTTTTTTATTATCGCTTTTTTAATAGAATTGTAATTTAGTTGGTAGGGTCGTTCGTTGGAAGCGACATTTAACTATTAGCACTTGTTTTTGCCTAGCAATCGGTTTTCATTTGATGCCGATATAGGTAATTTTTTACATTCACTGTAACTCATAAATATCATAATAAACCGATGTATTTATTCATTCAAGTTTCCTACTTGTTAACAGTTAAAGAAATTATCATTCGGTTTACAATTTATGGCGAAGGCGCCGAGTACTGTAGTCAATATTCTTCCATATCCGGCACATCCACCAAAATTTACATATATTCTTTTTTCAAATGTTTTTAGAAAATTATTAAATTAATGAAAACAAAATAAGCCATTAAAACACAACAACGATATGCAGTTGATACATTGATAACTCGTACAGTTTACTAACCCAGTTCTCACGAAAATAAAACGAAACGACACATCAACACGTTTCGCACACTAGCTATCTAGGATGCGACGTGTCTTATAAACCCGATAACGACGATATCACCTTTAATATTCATAAATGTGGGACTAATCATAGAACATTTGGCAACAAAACTCGTAAATAAACAAAAAAGAGGTTTTAAAGACAACAATCAGTCTTGTTCTTCGGCTTAAAACCTTGAATAACCAAAAGTTATAATCTTGAAAGATAAAATGGTTACGTTTAGTATAGGGCTGCACTAGAGAATACCAAATGAAGAACGATGACATAAGAGGAGAACTAGATACCATCTCATTAAACAAAAAAGTTATTATCTACGAACTAAACTCATGAACAGGCAACAAGTGCTTGAATCATGAAACGAAGAAGAAGAAGACTTAATACGAGGGGGATATAAATAAAAACCGCAAATGTGTTAAAAGAACATCGTAGACTTAGCAGATCGGTGTGGTTATGTGGTACGGTGGCCTCTGAAGTGTAGCTGTGTTACAGCAGCTTGCTGACCCGAATCAGTCTCGAAGAACTGTTAAAAATGGCACGAAATGTGCACGAAAGAAGAGTGACGTTCTGTCATTAAATTTTTGACCGCTGAAGATGTGAAGCCGTTGGAAATTTACCATGACAACCCAGTACGGCTTATTATGCACGTCTCAGAAGCAATTTACGAGTAGGCTAAAAAGTTATTTCTATTTCTATTCACGCTTTAGTGCACCGTTGGGGCAAACGCATTGTCCTTGGGGATGATAACATTGAAAAATGAACACATGTATTTGCACGTACATATATGTAATAAATACTTAGCGAAAATTCATTTACTGTTTTCATTTAAACGTCCCTTGTACATCTAGTAAGCTAATCTAATCCAGTAAATAATTAATCGTAGTTGCGAATTCTTATCCTTATTTCGGGGCCGTGGCTAGATAATTTGGTACCAGTGGCAAACTTAAATATGACATCCCTTGGATTAGCCTTTTACAAATTTAGGGATCATAAAAAAATCTTTTTCTTAATATAAAGCGTATTATATTTCCATGAAACTGAAACAGTTCAAAGGTTAATAAAAAATCATGTAGTTTTTCGTTATTCCTTTTTTTTTCAACCTTTGTTCCCTGAACTCACGACATGACTTCTTTCTTTTTTTAAATTTTAGTAAATTTAGACAATTCTTTACATATTAATTATTTAAAAAAATAAGGTCACAAAAAAATCGATTTCAATATTAATCAGGTGTAAGCAATTAGAATCGATTAGAATAATAATTAAATTTCAAAACAAAGATAGTTAATTACTACACTACATCTCCAATCGTTACTAATAGATGGTAGAAACCACAAAGCGCATTTTGCTATAGTTTTATTTGATTTTCTACGATTGCTGCCAACTTAGCTGTCTAAGGGCCGGTTTTATTAAGTCCTGCTAAAGTTGCAGATAACCTCTGGCTAGTTAGCCTTTAGCTAAGAGTTAGCCGTAAGTCAGAGTATGAAGTGTATTACCAACAAGAAGTTAGCTGTGGTCAACTGGCATGGAGCTAACTTGAAGATATCTGCAACTTTGCATTCTTCACATGTTTATTTCTATGTATTTCTAGTGATTTATAGGAATTTTAAATTTATAATGTTGGTACTTAAAAATCCAAGTGATCTACATTAAAAATTATTTAAAAATGTGCTTTAACTTTCATAAATGTGTAACGATTTAAAAAATAAGAAATACATTAACAACTACTTTTAAAACATATATTGTAGAGTAATATTGCAACATATAAGAGTATGTATTTATTATGTTTTAAAACAATAATAAACATTTATTAAAATTATAGATTACTTACAAATAATTTGTAAAGTGAATAACATCAATTTTTCAGCAGTTTATAATCAAAAACATAATTTAGAAAAATAATTACCAGGAGATTGAATTTTAATATGTGTGCAATCTATAACAACAATTACTCTCGAAAACTTTCCGATTTCAAAAAAATTTGCAACAATCGTTTGCTTTTCTGCAGCTGAGTCCGGAAACTTAATAAAATCCATGTGCAGCTCCGCAATTGCTGTTGCAACTTTCTCTATAACCCTCGATGCTGTAGATTTATGAACTCCAAAGAAATCTCCGACAGTTATTAACATATTTCCACATGCGAAAAACCTTAAAGTGAGGAGAAGCTAATTCATCGACGACAATCCATTATTCCTAAATTTAACAAAAATAAGTTTAATATTTTTAAAAGGCTCTTCATATCTTATAAACTTTATATATTAATATTTACCTTTCTGAAGTGAATGCTATTCGATCTCTTATAACTTCCTCCAGAGCAGCAACTGTCTGTTTTGATAAGCGAAATCTTTTAAAAAAATCATCATCTTGTAGCTCTTCCAAGTAATTGGGCCGACGTTTATAAGTTTTTTCAGCGCGTGCTCTGCGAAGCATGTCTTCCAACATTTCGTCGTCCGAATCACTCTCTACATTTATTCGAAACATTTTTGCAAATACTGTCTAATTTCAACTGCACACGACAAAAATTAAATGGCGAATAAACAATCTTGACATATTTTAACCTGGAGCTAACCACTTAACTAGAACTACAAGTTCCCGCTAATTTAGGCGACAGCTATACCTCAGGTTATCAGTTAGCAAGAAGTCGTAAAACCGTTTTTATACCTGGCACCTAGATATCATCCGGCCTAAGCGTTAGCTAACGGTGGTAATACCGGCCCTAGCTCACCTAAGTAAAAGTCAGAAATACATTTTCATCCCACCCATCGGCTTTAGTCCCAATCATTGTGTGCATGGAAAACGTGGAATTTAGTGATGAAAATATTCTATCGCAGTGCATAGTACGATTACATACTTTGTGCAATTTTAATGCATGACAGTGTTGCCGATAAATTAGAATTTTAGCGCCCCATCATCACTGCCCTTGCCATTTCACGGCCCTGCTTATTATATTATTGCTAAACGTAGTAAGCAGAAGTAACACACTAAATAAAAAATTAATAAAAAATTCCTTAAAGCGAGATAGTGCTATGAATAAAAAAGAATTTGTTTTACAAGACTTTTAACAAAAACAGTTATTTACATCTAGCGAACTGTAATATATTTATAGCAAAATTAAATCAGTTTATTTATTTCATAACGAAATATTATGAGGCGCCGTTTGTGTCAAAAAGAAATTTGCAAAATAAATAACATTTCGTACATAAATATACAAATATAAAAATATTTAGTCAATTTCACATTGATTTTTTTTTTTTTTTTTTTTTTTTTTTTTGATATCGGTAATAATTTATTTATCAAGAAAATATTTTTATTTATTTCGTGTACATTCCACATTTATATTTTTTTTTATTTTATTTTTTTTTTTTTTTATACCTTTGGTTAATAATTTATTTTTCAAGAAAATATTTTTATTTATTTGCACACCAAAATATTTTTTTTTTTTTTTTTTTTTTTTTTTTTTTTCCACTGCAATTATGTACGCTATTATACAACAGATGACGCGCTACCCAACATTTGTGTTTAATTTTGAACTGCTGCGAAGCAAATTAACTATATTTGACGTTTGCGACTTCCAGTTTAAAGTAAGAACTTATACGTATACTCTTTGCAATTTTTTAAGGTAATTGTAACTATTTTTTTCACAGCATGTCAACTGGAAGACCACAGCTGCCTGCATAAGCAGAACAAATTACCTTCTTTAGGAAATCTCGTTTAAAATGGACAATTATTTCTAAAATATTAGGTATTTCCAGAAGCACACTATAGGTATAGAATAGAAGAAGCTTATTAACATTTAATATAATTGAACAAGCAGCAGTTCATAATTAAACACAAATGTTGAGTGGCGCGCCATCTGTTGTATAATAGCGTACATAATTGCAGTGAAAAAAAAAATAATTTTTGGTGTGCAAATAAATAAAAATATTTTCTTGAAAAATAAATTATTAACCAAAGGTATCAAAAAAAAAAAAATTAAAAAAATATAAATGTGGAATGTACACGAAATATATAAAAATATTTTCTTGATAAACTATTACTGATGTCAAAAAAAAAAAAATTAAATGTGAAATTGACTAAATATTTTTATATTTGTATATTTATGTACGAAATGTTATTTATTTTGCAAATTTCTTTTTGACACAAACGGCGCCTCATAAAATATGATCATTTTTAGTTTTTATGAAAATTAAGTTACTCTAAATTATTATTCTCTCAGTAAAAAAATCTACAATTTCATCATGTTTGCAATACACATCCTTCAGTTGTACTTGTTTACTCTTTCCTTGTAATTACATTTGTTTTTTTAGTTCTTTGAAAGGTGACGAGGTGTGTACTTTGTGCGTCAATCTTTTTCGACGGCTACATTAATAAATTTAGAAATAAATATAAATAACGCGAAACAGTAAACAATTCAAGGTGTTTAAAGAAACTCAGCATGTATACTAATAAAACACCTTGATTACTTTTTTATTTTTTTGGACGCGTGCACCTGAACTTTTGTAACGATTTTAATTTCTAAGTAATTTTTTGTGTATGGGTGTCCTAAATATTAATTCTAGGTAGTTATTTCGTTTAAGGGAAATAAACTTGGCAAACCACTTACAGGAAAATTATAAGCGCAAATTCAGTACAGCCAACATATGAAGCTTCGCCGCAATTTATTAATGTATAAGGTTTGTTTGGGTTATTTTTAAAAACAAACGAAATATTCGAGGATGTATCAATCTCTGGCATATGCATATAAACTTCCGACAATATATCTGCTTCAATAAAGATATGTAGGGTGTAGTAGAAGCTACTGAACAGGTGATATGTTCATAAATAAATAAAATTTTGCGCAGAGCTGCTACATTGCCTTTTCGCAGCTTCGTCTGAATTGAGTAAGGTTCGTTCTGTTCGCTTGGTTTTATAAGCGAGCTTCTAAGCTTGCGCGTTTTCTGTTATCAGAGCATGCTTTCATTTCAGTATCCTGACGTTTCGAAATGTGAGCAGACGCTTGCATGATTTTCGCGGAACTGGCGCTCTTCAAAAGTTTTAAAACTGTTTGCTAGAATAGTTTTTTTGCGGGCAAATAAACTTTTTTCGATGAAATTCGTAGGAATACAAAACATAGTAAGTGTATATTGTTATATTTACCAGTTATATTTTAATTTAAAACTTTTAAGTGTAATAACGATGCCA
Source organism: Elmis aenea (assembly GCA_947652605.1). Taxonomy (NCBI): domain Eukaryota; kingdom Metazoa; phylum Arthropoda; class Insecta; order Coleoptera; family Elmidae; genus Elmis; species Elmis aenea. Next base: position 45,708,401 of record OX393576.1, read on the forward strand.
ATATTATTATCAAATCTATATCTTAAATGACTTATTTAAATTTATTTTAGCAAGCCTATATTTGTTTCGTCATTAAATAAAATTAATTAACATTTTTAACTGTATACAAATTTAAAAAAAAACTAGTACCTAATAAAAAAAATTTAAACGTAGTGACTTTAACGAGAAATATTAAAAAGTTTTGCGTCTGCATATTATTAATTAATTTGGAAATAAAATAAAACTACAAATCATTTCGGTTTCGCTAGAAATGACCCCCACTTTGTTATTTTAAATGGAAAACCCTGTATATTATTACATATTTAGCAAGAGGAAGCAAGTTTGGATGCAACTGCACCATTTTGGTTAATTTTTATAATCTCAAATAATTTTTGGATAAAATGTTCTGTTTATTATTATTATTTCCGCGGAGGTGGTCCCCTTTCGGGTTCCTGTACTGCGACCTGTTGGTCTATTGTACCCTCTGGTGATAGCCACTTAAAGAAGTCCTGTGTTTTTGAAAAACTCCAGGATTTTCTTTAAGGGTGTTTTTCTTAGCTCTTCTTGGTTGGCTTTTTCCATCCCTAGAAGTCTGCGCCGATAGGGTGTGAATCCTTCACACTGGCATATTACGTGCAGAGGAGTTTCTTCTTCTTCACCACATCCTCTACATATATCGGTCTCAGAGAGCCCTATTATCTAGAAGTGTTTGTTTAGCCCACAGTCCTGTGACGAGTCCTATGGCTGCTCTGATGTCAGCTCTGCTCATCCTGAGCATTTCTTCTGTCTTCTCTTTGGAGACCATTGACAGGATAGCCTTGGAATGGGCTTGTCCTGCAACTTTTTTCCAATGAGAATTGTGCTCTTGTGTTAGTATGTCATTAAGACACCGCTTGGCTGTTCCATAGGATGTACCAACTGCGGGTTCTGGTCCGAAGAAAGGTGTCTCGCTGCCAATTTTGGCTAGGCGATCCGCCTTCTCGTTCCCTGGTATATTAGTGTGCCCTGGGCACCATACCAGTTTAACATTATTCCTGCTTCCTAGCATGTTGAGTGCTTGTATGCAGTTCAGAACAAGTCCTGAGTTTACTTCTGACGAACCAAGAGCTTTTAACGCTGCTTGGCTGTCGGACATTATGAAGATTCTTTTGTTATCAAAATCTCTTTCTAATAATGTTTCTGCACATAAGTGCACAGCATACACCTCAGCTTGAAATATGGTTGCACACTGTCCAAGGCTTACAGATTTGCCTTGTCTCAGTTGTGCTGCTCCCCATATTCCGCAGCCTGTTCCATTTTGCGTTTTTGACCCGTCCGTATACCAGACCAGGCCATTACGCTCTATTTCATGGCGCTCCCATTGGTCCCGTGTTGGAATTGTGATTCCAAAGGTTTTCTCAATGGCTAGCGTCCTGTTTATTCTATCCGAGATCATATTTAATGTCGCATGCGTGTCGATCTCGTTGAGAATAGCTAAGTGCCCTTCTCTACGTCTCCCCTCTTTGGAGGTGATTTTTAGTCGGTACCCCCCTCAGTGCTTGTGATTTGACCACAAGGTAAAGAGGAGGTAAGTTCAGCAACACTTCCATTGCCGCCGTAGGCGTTGTTGTCATCGTCCCGGTAATACTTAGGCAAGCCAGTTCTGTTACTTGCATACATTTAATTTTATAATGTCAACAAGTATTCAAAAAACGTTTTTGTTAATTTTAAAGAAGCCAATATTTTTAAAGGAAAGCAAGTGGCTCATGCGGTAATTTAAATAGAGCATTTTCTGACAAATTGAACAATAACTTGGTATTTTTATTAGGATTTACACATTTTTATAAACACACAACAAATTTAAACTGTTTTGTTTTCTATTGTTTTAATTTCTTTTTTGATGTTGGTCCTAAAAGTTGTAATTAATTTTTAGTTATTAATGACCATCTCAAAATGTGTCAACACAAAAAAAGATTTGTTTTGTATTGAGGATATTTTACCAAAACTTTACAAAATCTTAAATTTCAAGAGCAGTTCCTAATAAAAATGGCAAGTTATTGGTATTGTTGAATTCAGCAGAAAAAGTGATATGTAAATAACCGCATGAGCCACTATCGTTCCTTAAAAAAAACTTTTTATCAAAAAACCAATTTCACAACTTTTATTAAAGTAATTAAAATGTCAAATAAAATTAACAAAAATGTTTTTCAGACACTAATTAAATACAGGAATGCGTAAAAGTATGGAAACAGACAAATATCTAGAACACTGTTGCAGATATAACAATGAAATTTTGTATCTGAGCGTTAAATCAAAACCAAAGTAAAAAAAATTAAACATCGCTATCTTATTAAGGACAAAAAACCATGCCAAAAATGTCTTCAAAGTTTTTTTCTATCTCTTCGTTTAAGCAAGATATTTTAAATTTTTGAAAAGTGCCAAAAATTGGTTTTTGGCTGTATTTTGAAAATTAAAAAAGATGTCAAAAATCTGTTAACGGCAATAAATTTATCTCGAAAAAATAAATCGAGACTACGTTCTTAGTTTTTTTCTATCTCTGATAATAACCGAGATTCTCTGTATGGGCATCGAAAATAGGTCATCCTGTACGTTGTATGATTGGCGCCTTCCGCTAGTGATTGGCACAGGTATTTGGCTAGTCATTGGCACTCACAATCAGTTTTACCATGCGTACGTGTTATCTGAGGTTATGTTACTATGTTAGGGACCAATTGAAACAACAAAATTTGATATTGTTTTTGTATTTTCGAACATTTAGAAATATATATGTATATTAAAATATAAACAAACAAATAAAATATTAAAACCTGAACAGCAAAAAATACTTAAATATTTTTTTTTAAACATGAATGACAAATAAAATTTTCTATGTTATAATTACGTAATTCAAGACAGTCTTTGTGATACGTTCTCCTGCAATTTTTACATTTTATACCAACTCTTTGGTTAGAGTTAGACAAATTATGTGTGCAGATGAAGCACAATCCACTACGTAGGTACCTACTATATTTTGTATGCAGTTATTTACACGATGTGTATTTGTTGAATTTGTAATAAATAAATTTCTAATATGTCCATCCAAATTGCTGCTTGTATGATTTTTTCCCCAGAGGGACTGCGCTTCATCTTGAAACACTGTTTCGGCATCCTTCAAATTTATATCAGCACTAAGTGTTTCTTGTTGTAATCTTGGGTGACACATGCTTTTTAATGTTTGTAGTCTTCGCTGTTGATTTTTTGTTGACATATTTTTGTTTTTTAGTAATTTTATCATTTTCTCGTTTTTCTTTATTTTTTAATAGATTTTTTTTTAAAATTCCTTTTGCTTTCCTAATGTTAATTTAGTATTTACTTTATCATTATACAGTTTTTTCCAGCCTGTTGAAGTTACTCCTATTACGAATGATGGCTTGTCATTGCTTTTTTTCCCGTCCTTTCTGGAGTGTTATGTTGTAAAAAGTTATTTAAATTGTAGTTTTTACTGTCAGTATTTAACACTGCGATTGTCGAGTCAAATAAATCTTCATTATAAAGAATATTGTCTTGGTTCGTATTTACATAAGTCAACTATATTTGTTTCGTAATGTATGTCTAAACTTGATGTTTCACAGTCCGCAAATGTTTTTTTAGGAGAAAAATTTTCACAGAACTCTGAACCTCCTCCTTCCGCCGAGGAAAACTTTTTCGATGACTATCAATAATCCATTGAACTAATAAATTTTCTTCATTACTAGTAAGATACGTTTGTGGATCATAACATATTTTGGAAACATTGTCACTTGAACGAAATTGTAAAGTCGATCTTGGAACACCAAACGATTTCGAAGCAAGTTTTTTAGACATACCGTTTTTTATTGCCACCAGTGCTTGTTGAACTTGGTCTTCTGTATAACATTTTTCATATTTTTTGCAGTTTTTCTTATTTGGCATTTTAACTACAGAAAAATTAGAAATAACTAATAATAAATTAATAAAACTACCTACTTGTTAATTTTAATTATGTACTTACATAGTATGCCAATAACTAACTTGTAAAAATTTACCACGAATCGAGAGATTGGCAGATTGGCACCCATTGCCAATCGTTAAATAATGTGTTTCTATTATGCCAATGATTGGCATAGTTGGTAAAATGCAAAATATGCATAATTTTAAGTGTTTTGTACAAATTTAACAATATATAATGATTACTTTATGTACTTATCTGGTTTATTGTTATAAATAGTGCTCCAGACGGATTTTGTGAAATTTTGTAATCATGAACTGGCTTAAGAATTTCGTTAAACTTACCTGTTATTTGTCAACTTTTCTAGAATTGCTTGTTGTCGCCATACTATGTGGAATAAGATTTTAATATTTTACATAACTGTAGCAAAACATTATTAGAAGACTTTAGCTTATCTTTACTTTTTTCTGCGCGACGACTATCTTGTTTTACATTTTTAAGGTTATTGGTGCCGATAACTGGTGCAGTGTCAACGATTGGGGGTTTTACCCTATAGGGTGTTAACGTGGTAACGTTAATCTAAAATTACATAAAAACGGTTATAAATAAAAATAATTTGTTTATGTACAAATGTAGTCTATGTTGGGTTCTACAATATTTGTCTATAAGATTTTTTTTTACAACATTTAAAAAAATATAAAAGAATGACAATATTTGAAAGTTGGATTTAATTTTATCATAAGTTGCTCCTACTCCTACGATTTAAACAATATTGTAATACGTTGTAGAGTTTATTTTATTCATATATGATTTTGGTCGTGTTTGACGCCATATTGACAGATATTATTTATAAAAATTAAGTTAATTTGAATGCCTAGAACGGCATACTAATACACAAACATGCAAGCAAAGGCATTTGGAGGTACACCAGCGTATAAATATGCGTTATAATATGTACCTAATTCAGAGGAAAATATTCACTGTTGCATAAAAAAGGTAAAAATACAAAAAAACATTTTTGTGCTTTATATAGATATGAAATGTTTTACAGCATCTATCTTGAATACTTATAAAAAGTGTGGTTGTTAGTTGGAAATTAACACTAAAACTAATTGGTGCAGCTTTAAATTTCTTCGATTTTTTTTTCACATTTACGTTTCGGTTTTTCCTAACTCCAATTCAATCCAAGTTAAGTTTCTTTTTATTTACAACGTAGCAGACTTTGTGGTTGATTTTAAACAAAGAAGTCCTAAAGCTTTTTCTAAAACAATTAGGCCGGCACACCAACCGTAAGTTTAGTTTTTAAAAATTTCTACGCTGGGATATTTGCATAAGTAAGCAAATAGAAGAAAACATACTTGGGTTAATTGCTTCCGGCTATAACTAGAAACAAGATAATATTAGGTTAAGAGGTTCTTATTTGTTTGGTACAAAATGTTGTTACACATTTGTAAAACAATTGTAAAACAATTGTAAACTGCTTTGTAAATATTTTGATCTACTCTTGATACACAAACAATAAAATTAGTTCTCTTTGTAAGTTATATTTAAACAGGTTTCTATATGTTGGAATGGTTTTATTCAGTTATTGTGTTTAAACGACTACATGTACCTATTTCTGATAAGCAAATATTATATAATCTTAATAAATAACTAAACTAAAAGTCTCTTTTTTTTTTTAAATAAACGAATACCTTAAAATACTCTTAACATTTATCAAATTATATAATTTTTTCACATAAATAAAACATAATTTTGTGGTTATAATTTCTTTTTAAAGCTGGGCATTTCTTATAAATAGAATGAGACATTTAACTTGTGTACAAGTTGTCCATCTAATATAAACTATTTTTTATAGTTACAATCTCACCTGTGAAGTTCTCCACCTAATATAAATTTAAATTATTATATATTTTTTGTCTTTACTGTGTTGGTGCTCCGTAGCAGTGAATAGTGCAAATTAAACAGAAGAAAATCGTATTAGTCATAATTAAATGCGGGTGGTATTTAAATTTAGCAGAGTACTTATTTCACGTAATACTTTTATGTGGTCTGATAATGCAAAAACAGCTATACAAATCTATTTCTAGAAGGTCCGCAGTTTATAAAAAAATTCGTTTAGGAAAAAAATAACCAACTCATTAATATTTTAGGTCCAATTTACAAAAATTTGCTTTCTTTATTCAACACATCTATTATAGTTTTGTTTATGTAACTTCCCAATCAACAATGGATTTTATGCAGATCTTTCTTGGTAAAAAAATACTGCCAAATAGTTCACCTGCACTGTTCTTTTATATATTTTTTTAAAATCTTGTTTATTTGTAATATATATTTTTTGAGACATTAAAACAACAAACTTAATTTAAATATGATACAATTGATATAAATGTAGACTTGTAAGTTGTATTATGAATTGTTACGTCATTTTTTGAATAAGCAATAATTATCATAAAATAACACCTTCTAACTTTTTAAATTTTTGAATGAAAAATATCAGTGCATTATGTGCACTAAAGAACATGAAAAACGAGAAGAAATAGTTTGTTTCCCTAATACATACAGGGTGTGTAAAAATTGGCGGAAGCGCTACACGTGGCGATGTTCTTCGTAAAATTGTAAGTCGAAAATCTTAATACGAAAATGTTGTACCATGCTTGCTGTGTCTGCAGGAGGTCCTCAAAGTTTTGACATTTAGTCCTTTAATAAGCGTTATTATTTAATACTTGCAAATGAAAAAGCTGCAATTTGGAATAAAAATAAATTTCGAATAGTATATTTTCCTAGATATTGTGTTCTTCCTTTCAAAAATTGGTGTTGAAAATATGTAAATCACTGATTGAATGAAAATAATACATATGGCAACATTGTCATTAGCTGTCATCTCTGTTTTTCTCGTAATTATTTCTAGTTTGTGTTTTATGATACCCAAAAGTTTGCAGCTATGTTTACGAACTGAAGGCTTTCAGTTCGAACAAAAATTGTAAATCCCTAAGTAAAAATTGCTGAAAAAAAAGTCCAAACGCAAATCAATGTATGCAATGTTGCCAATTTTTTTTTTCTTTAAATGGTTCCTGAGGCCATAGGAAGCATGGTACAACATTTTTGTATAAAGATTTTCGACTTAGAATTTTACGAAGAACATCGTCACGTGTAGCGCTTCCGCCAATTTATACACACCCTGTATAGAGCATTTTATACACAAAATATTATGTTAAATCTGAATTTCCCTGATATACAAATAAAATATTGAAATATGTAGATGATTGAATCTTTCAATATATTCTGAAATTATTTCCGTTTACATGCTTTTAAAAAGAATCAAGAAACGTTCTTGAATTGGTCTTTTAAGTGTACACAACAAATTTATTGATCAAATTAAAACTTGGTTATGATTCCACAAGCATTAAAACCAAACTATATATATGTCGTAGGCATAATGTAAAATTAGGCTTTTTATAAAACGCCTGGGCATTTTGTAAAAAGCCAACATCTCGTGTTTTGACCAGGCAAATAATAAAATGCCGGCATAATTGTTTTTAATGAAAACAAACCTGTTAGCTTCATTTTTACAATTTATATTAAAAAAAAACTTAATAAACCTTTAACCTGACCTTCTATTACTGACAAAATGAATGAGGGTCAGGTTAAAGGTTGGTTAAAGCTTTTTTTTCGTATGAAAACAAACGTATGAGGTTTATTATTTGCCTAGTCAAAACACGAGATGCTCGTTTTGCCGGCTTTTTATAAAATACCTAGGCATTTTATAAAATGCCGGATTTTACATTATGCCTACGACATATACACTTGAAAAACTGGCGTCTGCATGATTTCTTAATAAATGCCATTAATCACTGGCAGGTAATATTTAGTGAGCTTTAATGTCAGTTTGAAGTGTTTCGTTGTACCTCTACTATAAGTGATAGAGCTATTAAGTACTATCTATTACACTTCAAAAATCATATGTCAACGGTGCAGCGTTATATGGTTCTCTACAGGGCGATTTAAATGGTGTGATCATAACGTTATTAAAATTTGAGTTAAAATTGTTTGCATATCCGTGTCCGATTCTCAAGAGTTACAGATCAATAAAGATAAATCTTGATTTAAAATCATTGTGATTGCCTTTGCTTCTCATACAAGCTTTAAGTATATTATACGGATGATAGAAACACATACATTGTGTAGTTGTTCAGGCCTTTGACGAACCAAGTTGTGCATTGTGAATAAAGCACCATCATGCTGAAACCATAAAACTCTTGGCAGTGGCAGTGGCAATTCTTAGAATAGAATTGGTGGAGTTTCTTGAAGAACTGTACTCAAACTATTATTAAAACGATTTTGCTTTAAGTATGTACCATGAGATTTGGTAGAGAAAGGTATTAATGTGGTCACCTCGAGGCAAAGGAAGAAGGGGTTGGCCAATTTTCGAGTGGAGGAGCTGTGTCAACAACGCCATGGCAGAAAAAGAACTGGAAGAAGGAGACCGCGCCAGTCGAGACCTCTGAAAAAAAAGAACGACAAACCCTTGAAATAGAAAATCGTCAAGGAAGAAGAAAAAGAATAATTGAATAAGTTATCATCCTCCAAAGTTGTGACCACATTTTTTACTTCACCCTGTAAATAACACCTTTTTTTGTTTATATATTTTGGACTATGAGATTTAAAAAAAAATGTTGCTGTTGTGAAAGAGCGACTATTCGTTTTTTTGTACTTTTGACACAAAGGTATCATCGACACCTTTTACTATGACTAACACTTGCTATTACCGATTTTTGCGAAATATTAATTTTAGCGTCCCAATAGAGTCTTGTTTAACGCGTGATTTAAAATTGAATACATTTTCCCAACTGAAAAATCGATGGCTGTTGATTTTAATTTTGCTCTTCTCAGCTTATACAAAATGTTATTAAGGATATTAATTTTATAAGTGCAAAAAGCGCCGTAAAACAATAGCTATGGCTTTCCCCTTAATATTACATAAATAGACTACGTTTTGGATAAGTATACCTTCGTCGTGAACGAGAAATAATATAAGTCCTGAGTGTGGGTACTAAATTGCAGTTATTACAAGGCAAAAGTTGTTTCTTGTACACATATATCGGTATTATTTGTAATGACGGCATTAATTTTTGAAATTTGGGGTACATCGACAAAATGAATGACAAAATATATTTGATTAGACTATTTCCCAAATAAGATACCAAAAATAATTACAGTTTTTGTTTATTATTTAAATACTGTAATTTTCAATATTATAATACTTTACAAATGTCAAACATCTGTAAACAAGCAACCAGGTTGCAATGGAAACGGGATGTTTTCGATTTTTTAGCGCCGAAAACATCCTAAGGGACGATTTGACGTTATTGCCGCTTAAAAATGAACGTGATTGGTCATAACATGAAAGCGTGACTATACTTTAATTAAAGTGATTGGTTTATATGACATGTGGGAAATAGTCAAGAGAATTTTTCAGCTTTAGGGCTTGATATGGGTAAATAAATAATTGTTAAATAGTACGCAAATTTGGTAAAACGTAATCAATTTTCTGATCGTCTATTAATTCATACACTTCATTTGGTTTGATAATATTGTACTTATATATTCATCGTTCTTATTTGCTCGACTTATATTTTCTATATCCGCCTTAAACTAATTACATTTGCCTCTCAATTAATATCTTCTGGATAATATTCAATTATTTCATGCATTTGCTTTGAGAATCAAAATGTGAATATACAGTAGATTAGATTGAGGTTTGTTAAATTACTGAATAAATAATCCAAGATGTTAATTTAACCTGTATAACATTTCACCGTCTGAAGGAACATGTTTGTTTATGCCGGTTTTTTAAATGTAAATTTGTAAATGAATATCATTGGATGAAATAAGTATGTAATATAACATTATAAAATACCGTACCATTGATATTAAAATTATACCGATGTACAGGGTGAGTCACGACGGACGCGTCGGAGTTTTATGGCGAAACGGTTTATATTTTCCAATTTCTGTCACTGTTAGATTATGTAAGTCAATAAGGGCTACATTTTAAAAATATTTTCAAACATACAGGGTGCTCCAAAAAAGTTATACTTTTTCTTATGGAACACCCTGTATATTTTTACATTTTTGGATTCCTCTTTAAATTTAATTCAAAAAATGGATAAGGTCATATGGGTCTAAAGTCAACCGTTCTCGTGAAAATTGCGTTTTCATAAAAATACAGTATTTTCAAAAATTTTCAACATTTAAAAACTTGGAGAAGTCTGAAGAAATTCGCTTGGAGATAAGATTGACAATAGATTATGTAACACTTTGCACCACCTACATTTTTAAAATATTATACAGGGCGTTTTTTACGCTTGGTCAAACTTGTGAAACTTTAAACATCGATAACTCATTTTTTTTAAATACAACACCCTATATTTTTTTACACCGTCTTATAGAAAATTTAATTCTCTTTCGAAAACATTAGTACTGTTTTATACCTAAAATTTATATTTTTTGAGATATCGCGATTTTATTGTTAATTATTAGGGCAAAGTAATATTTTCGAGTAGGCTATGAAAGTAGACAGCGGTAATTTGAAACAATTGAAAGAAAGAACAAGAAAGGTTTAGTTTTATCTTTTGCCTACGCATTTTTGACATTTTTTCATAATGAAGAGCAATCTCACGTTTAAATCGAGATTTCTTAAAATTATTTATGCATTTATTTATTGGACAAGTATGATCAGATGATTACTAAATCCTAAAAACTATTTTTTTGTATGTTTATAATACGACACTGGGTTCTACCAAAATGTCTTTGCTTAAATTCTGGTTTCACGCATTTTGCAAACATTGTGTTTTATACAGTGTGCACAATGTTTAATGTAAGTAAGTGTTTATGTGTGTTAACTAAAATATAAATACACAGAAAATATTTCAAATTGGGACCGTAGTAGGTAACTTTAATTGGACATTTATAAAAATATTTCTAGTGATAACTAAAATGTATGTAATAATAATTCAAAAACTTTTGAGACAATCACTCCTAATATGTTGCGTAGTGTAAGACGTTCACTGAAAAGAGGATGGTCGTCATGTTGAACATTATTGTAATCGGCTGTTAAATTTTGTTTTGTGAAAATTAATTTATTTGTTTATAAAACATCAATCCATGAATATGTTATATTTCTCTGTGGTAAATACATGTTACTAAAAGCTTGTAAAGCTGTTGGTCGCTTTCAAATGATAAATTTTATTCATGTCGTGTACCTATATCGAAATATTATTCATTCCAGATAAAAACATAAGCATACAAAGGATATTCACATACTGCAATCGATTCCACCTGTTCCATTATTTATAATACACCCAATGTTGTTCTTTTAAAAGCTAATATATATGGTTTTAATATTGCTTTTTAATAATTTAGAATGTTTAAAAGCATTCAATACAAATTGTTTACATATTTATGAAACACACGCTCTTGTAGGTATTCGAAAAATCTTTTACAATTCAGTAAGTTGATATTCAAATTTTACCTTTATTAATTTTATTTCAGCTAAAAGCCTTTATACAGAAATTTATGTTTATTTGCAATGCTTTTTAAAATTTTGCTTTAAAGTGTTTATATTAGTTACAAAAAAATGAGTAAATATGTTATTTTACCTTATTAAATATTTTTTATTTTAGCTTTACGCTATACATACATATAATGAATAACAAAACAAAATAATTATACTTTAAGATTTTGCCGAATCTACAGGTTTTGAAGTTTCTTAAACCTATTTTGATCACTTTTGCGATGATACTCGTTTTTTTTTTAAACCCTTGTAGAGTTTATGACTTGCAATCTGGTCTTTGAGACTAATAAGCAGTTTAATTCTAGTCTAAATTAATAGAGTTCAAACTTAGTCTAAGGTTTACCCAATAGTAGTCCTTAGTTTGCTAATACATAAGTACACTAATTATTAACGTGCACACTACCGCTCAGTCTCTGCTTTTAAACTTTTACTTAAACTAACTTTTGAGTCTTCTTAGTAATCCTGTAGTGTCCAGGAGCTGGATCGCCTCGACGTTTACATGGTGATGGAGCCTTTATTCGTGGCAAACTTCTTAATTGTGTCGGTTACAGTGTCCATGTCGAGGTCCCGATGTATGTCACTGTTTCTGCAGTACCAGGGTGCATCAGCGATGTTCCTTAATGCTTTGTTCTGGAATCTCTGGATGATCTGAGTATTACTTTTTTTGGTGTATCCCCATAGCTGTATCCCATATGTCCATACAGGTTTTAAAGTTTGCTTGTATAGCAAAAGTTTATTATGTAGGGACAGAGGGGAATTCCTCCCGATTAGCCAGTACATTTTTTTATATTTGATGCCTATTTCTTCCCATTTTTTTTTGACATGAGCCTTCCAGCGTAGCTTAGCGTCCAACGTATTTTGCTGTGTTGGGGTATGGTATTTGCTTACTGTTTGTTGATTGGTACATGTTCAATTCTTTTGTTGGTGAAATTGACATGTACTGATTTTGTTTCGTTTAACTTTATACGCCATGTTTTTGTTCAGTTGTTGATCTGATCGGCAGCTGCTTGTAATTTCTCTGATGATTCTGTATTGTTTCTTCCTACTGCTAAAATAGCCGTGTCGTCGGCAAAGGTCGCTATAGTACTGTTTTCTAGCTTTGGAATATCACAAGTATACAATAGGTATAGGACCGGACCTAATACGCTTCCTTGTGGAACTCCTGCTTTAATTTCTTTAAGTTCTGAATAAGATTCTTCTTGCTTTATAAGAAAGTGTCTCTCAGAGATGTACGACTGAAGAATTTGGGAGTATTGTTTTGGAGGGAGCGATCTTAGTTTATAATTTAAACCATCATGCCACACTTTGTCGAAAGCCTGCGCTACGTCTAGAAAGATGGTAGAACAAACTTTTTTTTCTTCTAGGGCTTTTTCTATGACATTCGTAATTCTGTGTACCTGGTCAATAGTTGAATGTTTATTTCTAAATCCAAATTGATGGGAAGGAATTAGTTCTTTTTCTTCTATTATTGGCTTCATTCTTTTGAGCAATAGCTTTTCAAACAGTTTCGATATAACAGGCAATAATAAGATTGGCCTGTAAGATGAAAATTCATGAGGAAGTTTCCCTAATTTAGGGATCATAATCACCTCTGCAACTTTCCATAGCCTAGGTACATACTTGAGCCTAAAGGCAGCATTTATTAGGGTGGTCAGTTTTACTATGGCTTCCCTTGGGAGATGTCTAAGCACTGATACTCGTGCGTAAGATTTTGGTTACCCATGATTTGTTGGAAGAGGAATGAATGTAAAATTATTATTTTTTGATACAATTATTTTAAACAATAACAAACTATAAGGTGTCAGAAGATGTCCAAATTAATCGGTCATCATATTAAAGATAAAGCATAGGTGTAAATTTGACAATGTTATTAAATTATACTTACGTACCTATATCATTTGTATAAAAACTATTTATGCAACCAATGGTAAAAGCGAAATAAACAGGGGTTTGGAGCAGTCCAATTTTTTAGTTGCTCCGCTCCAGCTCCGCTCCGGCATCAAGATGCCTGCTTCAGCTCCGCTCCCGCTCCGCTCCGGCATCAAGATGCCTGCTTCAGCTCCGCTCCCGCTCCGCTCCGCGCTCCACTCCGCGCTCCAAATATTAATAAAATAAGTTTTTTTATTTAAAAATTTGTTTTTTAAAACGAAGCTAAAATTTTATGAGATATGTGGAAATGGACCAAAAATTACAATATTTGACCCTTAGAAACAAGTGAAGTTAAATAAATGAACAAATTATTGATCTTCAAAAGTTAAAAAAAAAAAGTTCTTTAAAATTTTTCAAAATTCAAATACAAAATAATGAAAATTAATATTCAGAAAAGTTACATTATAATAATTTTACTTCAAAAAAATCAAATTTAGTTTATTTATAATTTTATTAAATACTATACCCATGAGAATAATTCATAAAAATAAAAAAAATTGTAGTTTATAATAGTAAAGTGGAGCAGTGGAGCAATCAAAATTATTTGCTCCGGGCTCCGCTCCCGCTCCGGGCAAAAACCCATTGCTCCACTGCTCCGCGCTCCAGCTCCGCGCTCCGCTCCAAACCCCTGGAAATAAATACACTTTTTTCTCGTATTACATAGATACAAAGTTTTTCCTAATATTGCTCGAAACTGTACAAAAAATAAAGAATTTTGCTCTTGCGTTTTTAATTGATGTGATCAAAATATTGGAAATACCTAAAATTAAAATCTTGATATCTCTTATTGTAAAGTTAGGCGCGTCATTATTTACAAATACGTAAACAACGACCAGCTTAGTTTGAAATGTAAACATTTGTGAGCATTAGAAAGAAATGTTTCTTAAAAAGTAGATGAGTGATTTGAAAAATATTCGAAAAAACATTTTGCATGAGTGCGTTTTAAATAGATAATTATATTAAATAAAAATGATTTCTTTACACAGTTAAAAAACGACCGGTGTTAATCGGTTTGGAATATTAGTATACAATTGTTGTGTCAATTTTACCTTCAATTTTATGTTCATTTCACACTTTTTCGGTTTTCTATAAGAATAACACCAAACTTTAGACAAATTGCAAATAACAAAAAACGCAGACAAATTTTATCGATATTAGTAACAAAACTTCACTAAATTAAAGATAATTGCCTCCAATTTCTAATATTTTATGCAATTTATGTAATTCGAAAATGCAACTCAAACATTTTCCCAGATTTACTAAATCCAGGGGTAATTTTGACGAAGAAATTATTATAATTACATAAATAAATAAAAATGTTTGTTCCAAAAATATTAAAATTTTACACACAATATACGGCAGATGATTTTTTACTTATTAAAGTCATAATAACATCATTATCAAGTGGGCCTATATTCTCTACTTTTTGTGTCATTTTGGCATTAAAATAATACCGTACTTTTTACTGTGTACCTACTTTGTATCTATTTACTTCGCAATAAATGATATACTTCTGCTCTCTAGTGAATAAAAATGACAGTATTTAATCACTAGTGAGAAAGCAATGACGTTTTAAAACGAAAAAGACAATTGAAGTTGACATTTTGCTACAGTAGTGTACAGAAAATCAGTATTAAAAAAAGTTGTTAAATTGACTTGCTGTAATTTTTTATTTTCAGGTTAACAAAAATTCTGTCAAAACTTTTTTATAGCCACTTCTTTGTTCAACTATTAATGATATTATCAATTTTTCAAAAAAATTAAAAAATGTTTATCTTTGGGTCAAAAGAACGATGACAACTTTCTTTTGATATTTTAATTTAGTAACAAATTGCGCAATTTTGCCTTATGTTTATTTATACTAAAATTTTGCCTTAGCGCAATTCCTATGTTGTCTCGATTTTGGAACACAATATTTTGGAGCATCAGTAGGTATGGTAATTATCATCTTATAACCAGAATACCTAGTTATTTTTTTTAGATTTTTTGGTAATTCAAATAAACATCACAATAACGACCTTTCACGCATTTGCACTGTGCGAGATCTGGTTATTATCAAAAAAGTTTGCTAATCATGCTAATGCAATGCACCTGCCTCCATTCTATAACCCTCACATTTTTAGCTTACATATAAAAAATGCATTAAACGCCAACTAATCTTTCAATTATCCTTTGCAAATTTAGTTACTAGTGAGTGGGTTAGACTACTTATAGGAAATAGATCTAACCATGTTTAATCGCTCTTTTCGATTTTCTAAAAGCTGTTAGCTGGAATATTTGACGAGATCGTCCACACTGACTGGCTTTAGTTTTTTTTTTTTTTAATACCGGTAATTGAACGTAAGCCGTTTTATCAAAAGCAAATACTTTTTTTGCTAAAAGACCATTGATTTCATTAGAAGTTTAATTTGATGGTAATTGAAGAATGTGTACTATACATTATAAATATATACCTACCTACATTATGTTACAAATTTGTTACAATTAAAATTTTATATTTAACCAACACTGCTTAATAAAGCCTGCAATTTGTTGAAAAAACTTAATAGAAAATGTAGATAAGAAAAAAAGTGACAGTAACAATTGAATGAAAATAATCGATATTTTCAATCATTTCGAGAAAAAACAACGAAATAATGCAAATTATGTTGAATTTCGAAGGAACTATCCTGGGAAATCTCGACAGCAGAGGCGTAGCAAAAGCATGAAAGCCCAGGGGCTCTAGTAAATTGGGTACACTTAGGGCCTATCACAGGGGGGGGGGGGGTAGACGGGACTAATTCCCGGGGCCCGGTGTTGCCAAGGTGGCCCGAATTCGAGCTAATACACAATATTTTGTTTACAAATATATTAAAATTAAATTTAAACCTTTTTAAGAGTAATGAGGGCCCGTTGTCTTTTGCTTCCCCGGGGCCCGAATTTTCTGTGAACGGCCCTGGGTACACTACTTCACTACTTAAACAATATGAATAGAAACATGACACACAGCACCTAAAACGTTAGATCATTTTATAAACAGTGTCGATAATAACATTTCTTATATAGGTATGTTAAGCATTTTACAAAATTTGTGCTATGTAATACCAGAAAAATCAAATAAAATGATAAAACTCGTGTCAAACCTCACATTAGATATACAAAATTAAATTAAACAAACAAATTTGCACTCGCTGAACATTCATACAACACTAAACATTTAGTAGACTTTGATAAAGAAAAGTAGAAATTTATTAGACACAAAAATTCTAGCATTAATACATAAAAGGAAACTTATATTAGGACGAAAATTCGAAGACATTGTTTTTACGATAAACATTCATTTAAGTAAATTAACATGGTTTCAGGTAAATGTCGTTGTCAACGGTGATTGTTAATTTTGTTTAACTGTTTTATGAATTGTACGTGCATTACAAATAAATTTACTAAAATCATAATCGAACAAACACATTTTATAAGTGCAATAATTATATAATACTGTACAATAAATCAAAAGTGAAAGTCGATAATCGATCGATTAATTGGTAATCGGACGATAACCAAATGCAGATTAATCGGTAATCGGCCAGTTTGCTTATCGGTGCATCACTAATAGCTATATATTTTTTGGAATGCAAAGTATATGCGCTTTTATAAAACATAAACATTTAAGCTTTGTTCAAAAAATGCTAAACAGTATACAGGGTAGTCCACATAGAAAGGTCACTTTTGGGATATTGTAAACAGTAAGAGCTACAAAGTAGTTTATATTAGACAAATTGTTCCCCTTTCTGAAACCTATTCAATGATGCTTTAATGTTTTAAAAAAGTTCCATGGCACGCTAGATAATAAACAAAAATCAAAATGGGCACTTTTTTTAAATCTTTAATAACTCGGTTATACTTGATAGTACAAAAATATATTTTGGGATTAAAGTTGGAAATTGTTAATGCACTATTACCTAAATGAGAACATTCATTTGTTTCAATATTGCTTTAATTCATTGTACTCTATAGCTTCTTTAATGAATTTTATTTGTTTTGAGCTTAAATATCAAAATAAATATATTAAACCTTATATTATTGAAAAGAGGAAAAAAATACTTTTTCATGAAGTCATAGCTGATTATGGATTCCAGTTTAAAAAATGCAATTTTGTAATTTACCTAAGAATTTAAACAATATTGAAACAAAAGCGCTTTTGGATTTTTTTTTATTATCTAGCGTGCCATGGAACTGTTTTAAAACATTAAAGTATCATTGAATAGGGAAACAATTTGTCTAAGTCCGCGTTCACAATGAACGTAGTAGATAGTGGATAGTGGTTAGTAGTTAGTAGCTAAAGCTGAAATGCATAGAATCAAATGCAACTGTTTACAATTGACGTAAGATTTACATAGTAACTATGGTAACTTAAGTGATATCTATGTTTTTAATGTTTCAAATTAATTAAAACTACAATTTTGAACGATTTTCAATACTACTTATTACCTTTATAATCCTCCACAAATCATCATGTAGAAATAAATACGTAGAATACATGAAATGTCAATTTGATAAACAACCTTCCACGTTTAAATTGAGGTTATGTGTTATGCTACAAACAAGTCGGTTCCTAACTGTATCCAAGTAAACATTTCGTTACGGACTTTTTACGTAAAAACGCACTAACCACTAACCACTATCTGCTATCTACTACGTTCATTGTGAACGCGGACTAATATAAACTTCTTTGTAACTCTTACCGTTTATAAAATCCCAAAAGTGGCCCTTCTATGTGGACCACTCTGTATATGACTAATTTACGCCAGGTAAAGTACTGCTGATGTTTTAAACTTTTACAGATAAAAGCGCCCAAAAAAATAATTATTTATCGGTCTTTTGTTTGACAGTAACTTTTATATTTTATACTTTTAGTGCAATGCAGTACATGCTTTTTACATATATAAATATATTATAATTTTAGATGCAATTTCGCGGTACGTATTCTACAGTAATGAAGTAATGTAGAATTGAACGGAAAACGAATTCATCTCCCAGCTCATACATAAATATTTCATATGTATGTCAATCTATCTTCTGGTGATTATGCATTACTAACAAGGTCATTATCGGTAGTATGTGCGATTACTTTAGACCTACAATTTAAATTTTAATATTGCAGTTTCACTGAGCTACCATTTTTCATTATATCAGTGCTATGATAATTATAACTTCCAGGCATCTTAAGATCGAGTATGGAAATATGTATAAAACTTTAAAAATGGAACATAAATTTGATGTAGTTATTTCATATTATTAATACATCAAAGACATATTAATCACAAAAATGTTCGACTTTGAGTTTTCGAAATTTACACATTTTGAGGTGCTCCGAATATGTGCTGATCATTTATACTATGACGTGTGTATGCTTATGTATCTGTAATAAGTTCTTATTAAAACTTCTGTATAGGCTATAAGCCTGTTCACTCCAATTTTCAGTGATTAGCATCTTCTCGTTGGTCATCCTTGGTATCGTTTTCCTATCGGCGATTTTTCTCTGACTTGGTGGTCAGGGAAGTTTTCTTCTTTTTCGAGATGTGATTGTTCTACTCCTGACTTCTTGTTGCTATCCACTCATTTATAGGTTGTACGTGGCAGTGATTCCGTAGGTCTTTGTATCGAATGCAGTCAGTTAACTGTTTCTTAAAATCTACGTTTCTGTCGTTTTTATTAGTTGTTTTGTCTGTTATGTATGTATCTCCTTGAGTTTTTGTTGCAGAGGGTTATTATATGCCGTACCACACTTTTATTTACCCTATTTTTAACTTCAGTATTAATGTATGTATTGTACTACATGATGCTAATATTTGTTGCTATTGATACTTCGACTGCTTGTGTTGCTTGATCTTCAGGTATTTCCCAGCTGGATATATTTATTCCGAGATAACTAAAGGTGGATACTTGCTCGATTTACTTGCTCAACTTACAGTTTTCACCTTATGGACTATTTGCTAATCGTCATGAATTTGGTTTTCTTTGTGGAAATTTTTACATTGGACTTTATACAAGTTTGCATTGTTTTTATAAGCAGCCTTTATAATTAACACATATCGTGTAATAAGCTATTAAGCTAGTTTGTGCAATTTAAATGTACTAAGTTACAAACAAATCAAACAGCTTAGTCATTTGAATTTTGTTTTAAGGTTATGTTGAGGTTTGTATTTCCATAAGAGATTTGGAATTATATATTAATTACTTCTCAAGATTATTTAATAGTAAACTGGCGAATATTACAGTATTGTCTTCCGCCTATCTATTATAGTTGAATATTTCCTTCGCTACTAATTAATATCTATCATGTCACACGAAATTTGCAAGCACCTTTACCAATCTGTTTAGTTCTGACACATTTGAAAATTTAATCATGTGTTTGTGGCTACAATGATGTTGATCATATCTCTGTATTCATTTAATTGATTTGTTAAACATTAACGTGCATATTTAACAAAAAAAAAAGTGTATCAGAATCCTGTTTAACTTAATAAAAAAAATTGTAAACCTTGGATTCGGTAGATTAAAAATAGAAATAGAGTGTTTGGTAGGTTAATTTTCATTTTCAAATTTTAATTTTATTTATTTTACTACTGATAAAAAAAAGAAGAATAAGTGTGGTTTTATTTAACACAAACTCAGATTTTTTACAAGGATGATATAATTAACGCAAAGGTATTATTCATTACCTATCCTTGTACAGGCCGATCGTTATTATTGGTGCTGCAAATGCCGTTCTACAATTAATTTTAAAAGCTTATTTATTTGATGCTTCTGTTTCCAACTGCCATTAAAATGTTATAAGTAAAAACTATAAAAACATCATTAGATAGGCCGACACTTCTTTATTTAGAGAGTTACATAGGCAATAAATGTTTCCACCTTTGTAATCGAATTAATGAATTCGAAGTGGCTCAATTGTAACAAACTTCAATTTTAGCCGCCTTTACACACAAACGCTTTCCTGCGCGATTGAGGGGCGTGTATGGTTTCGCGCGCGAAAGATTGTGTGTGTAAAAGGAGTGCAAAGGCAAACGAAAGCGCGTCGGAAATCGCGCACGCAATCTTGTGCGAGCCATATCTGTGTACAACATTTGACAACGCGCGCTTTACTACACGCAAACGCGTAGTTGTTTAAACATGGATATTGGATACCCACCTGTGGACGAAAGAATTAATAACGGATTTTATTAATTTAAATAAGTCCAGTTCTTGCTTATGCCTAGTGAAAAGTGGAGAATACAAAAATAGAATTTTGCAAAGAACGAAGATTTCCCGAAGCCAATAGAGATCAAGTTGTAAAAAAAATATCAAGAGTTTACAAAGGAATTAAAAAACTTTCGTGAAAGCCAGCGAAGTGGATGTGGTACTGATGAAGTATAATATAATTCGTCGCTGTGGTATTACAACCTGCTGCTATTCACAAAGGACCAGGAGCTACCCACCGACAGCATTTCTAATATAGACAAACCCTGTAACGAGGATGGTATAAATGCTCAAAGATGCAGAGGATATCCCAGTACTAAACTTCATGTCCTCAAATGATCGTCCAGTGGCCAAAAACCGCAGAGTACCCGTGAGACGTTCCTCAGCACTAATACTCTGTCGCATTATTGTATCTTGTTTCGTGATTTTGTTTAATCTTATTCAGCAGTGTTTCAAAAGAAACACTGTTCATCCGCAAATAATTTTTAAAATCATCAGGATGACTTTCACGCAATAATTTTACCAAGGGTAAGTGACCAAAACGTCTATGGTCTTTCACCCAAAACCTCCGTTTTCGTCCTACTTTTTAATACTTCACTTACACAAGCAAAAACCACAGCCAGTGCGATATTTTTTCTTTTAAATTCCATTTCTTACGCAAACTAAAATTAACAAAACCTCGCACTCCAGCTAAAAGTGTGCAAATACAGGCGCTCCACGGGATTCGCTTTCGCGAAGGAAAGCGTGCATGATTCGGCTTTACACGTACGTTATTTCGCGTGCATTTCTCAGTCGGCACGCTTTCCTGCGCGAAAGAGCGGTGCATGCATTTTTGTAACAAACTTCAATCGCGCGCGAATACGCGTACACTTTTACCCGCGCGTAAAACTGTACGCTCGGAGTGTAAAGGAAAGCGCTTGTGTGTAAAGGCGGCTAATCGCGCGCGAATACGCGTACGTTTTTACCCGCGCGTAAAACTGTACGCTCGGAGTGTACAGGAAAGCGCTTGTGTGTAAAGGCGGCTATTAAGTAGGTAGCGCATGTTGATGTTGAGGCATGCATAATTGAAGCTGTACAATGTTTACTATTTAACGAACCAAGTAGCACAGATAATAAATAACATGGTCATGAAATCCTAATCGTTTGAAATAATTACTGCAAAGATTAACATTAAGATGAAAGCGTTTGAGGTTTTGTAAAGTGATCTAGTAAGCAAATTGAGAGATTTAGCCGTCTGATATTAGAACCAGCACTTAGCATCTGCCACTTTCGTTAATTATCCACGCGTGTCTGTTAAATCCACTGCTTAATTTTAAAAAGATGCAGAAGAACACTGTCTAAAACAAGAAACAAAAAATTAATTTCAAATTTGAAAGGTTCTAGATTTGGTTTATTACGCAATAAAGCCATTGAAAAGAAAGGGTCAGCTGTGTTTTGTCTATACTTATTTCAATTGAGGTTTTGCGTACAGTGGGTCCAGCAACTTTAGATGTTATGGGCGAATTGATTAGTTTTTGTAAATACTATTTCAGGAAAGGTATTTGGATACATTTGTATAGGATAAGCCCTCTGTTTTAACCAATGTTTAGGCTAACAGTGGATGCGGAGTAAAAATTTAACAAGCTGTATACTATTTTACAAGAAAAATTAATTTTACTTGTTTGATTTGTATTAACTTATTTATTCATTTTTAATGTGAGTGGCAATAAGATATAATAGAATTATTTATTGTATTTATAATACATTTTCAAAATTTGTTTAATAAAGAAGGACAGTAGTCAACCTAAAATATTTATTTAGTAAATAAGATTAAAAGTTTTATATGTAAAGAACAAATTTAATGTGCAGCTAAATTTAACTCTCAATAGTTAGTTGCTATGGCAACAAATATTTCGCTCTGCTCGTTTTGATCTTTATTTAAACAGAATTTGCCATTTAACCAAGAACGTGCTTTGATATGACCACGAAAATTAATTTTAATTGGCAGTAAACTTCCAGTCCTTACTAAAATTTTAATATACAAAAGTATCATAG
Organism: Elmis aenea; assembly: GCA_947652605.1. Taxonomy (NCBI): domain Eukaryota; kingdom Metazoa; phylum Arthropoda; class Insecta; order Coleoptera; family Elmidae; genus Elmis; species Elmis aenea. Next base: position 45,731,083 of record OX393576.1, read on the forward strand.
CACCCCATTTCGAATACTGCTCTAGTATTTTATTTCTGGCAAACACTAATGATTTAGACCGGCTTCAAAAATTGCAAAATAGGGCTATGAGAATTATTTTACACTGTTCCAGATACACCAAAATTACTCTGATGCTGGATACTTTACAGTGGCTTAGTATTAAACAACGGATAATTTTTAATACGTTTATTTTCATTTTTAAGATTATAAATAACCTGCTTTCAAATTCTTTGTTAAAATATATAACCCAAAACTCTGATGTTCATAACTATCCGACTAGAAACTGCAAAGACTTTAAATTGCCATTCAGGACACGAAATTATACTCAAAATTCTCTTTTTTATAAAGGACTGAAATTTTACAATGATTTATCAAGTGAACTTAAAAGTGAAACTAATATTGTAAGGTTTTAAATTTTATATATTTATATTTATGTACATGTAATAAAATGTAAACATAATTAGCAAATCGCTAAAATAAATTACATTATTATTATTATAATGTCGACATTGAAAATGAAATACTTTGATTATATCCACATTAAACACAACCCTTAATTAATTATTTGTTTTGTAGCTATTAAACTATGTAATAACATCTCATTTATTGACCGATACACTCTTACACTCTATGGGTAAAAAATGAATAGATTATATATATGTATTATTGACCGATAATATTTAATACAGATGGTACCAAACTTTTGTACAAATAATGTTATCGAATAAATAAATAATCGACCTGTATGTGCTGTTTTAAAAATAATAAAGATTGTGATAGCTTTTTGCTTTGACTAATGAGTTTAAGAGTTGAGTAAAGGTATACAGCGTGAAGTCAAATACTGTTTATTTTTTATAACTTATAATTTAAAAACCTCACATGGTGTACCACAAGGAACCGTTCTGGGTCCTCTGCTTTCTGTTGTTTATATAAACGATATGGTTAAATACGCCAAACACTGTGAAATAAAAATGTTTGCGGACGATACAATGTTGTTTGTTAGTGGATTTAAAATAATTGAATTAGTAAATAAGATGAATTTAGATCTAAGTAATATTTATAAATGGCTATGCGATAATAATTTATGTATTAATGTTGATAAATTCAAATTTATGATTTTGGGAACCCAACACATTATACATAAAACAAATATTTATAATGCTGATCTGGATATAAAAATTAGCAACACTAAGTTAGAAAGAGTAACTGAAATTAAATACCTTGGTGTTATATTAGATGAAAATTTAACGTTTAAGTTACACACAAAATACATGATGAACAAAATTTCCAAAAAGATTTTTCTCTTCAAAAGATGTAGCAAACACATTAGTATGTACACTAGAGTTTTACTGTATAAAACAATAATAGCCCCTCATTTTGAGTTTTGCGCTTCATTACTTATTAATTTAAATAAAAATGAGCTTCAACAATTATTACAGAAAATACAAAATCGCGCCATGCCCACTATTTTAAAGTGTTCAATTCATTCCCCTATCAAGGTTATGTTAAATACACTTCAATTTATGAGTATTAATCAGAGAATAATATTTAGAACATTAGAGCTAATTTTAAAAATTAAACTACAAAAAACTCCAAAATATCTTTATGAAAATGTAAAATTAGTCCATGAGATCCACAGTTATAAAACTAGAAATAGGCTTGATTTCGTTATAGAGAAATGTACTAAAAGTCAAACTGCTCGTTCGTTATTTTATCAAGGTTTTAAAATATTTAATAATATGCCGCATCAAGTCAAAATATGTAATAATTATAAGAAGGGTATTAAATTAATTAAGGAGTACGTATTAGAACACTATTAAAGTATTACTTATTTTAGATATTTAGAATTTAGAAGATTTTTAGATTTTTATTTTATTTCATTATATTTTTATTTTTATTATATTTACTATTACTATTAATTATGTTACAATGTAATAGCAATTGCTAAATAAAGCTTACTTACTACTAACGTACTAACGCAATTTTTATGTGTCAATACTTAATACTGTTAATACAAACATTCATCTCGAAAACCGTGCAAAAGAAAAAAGCAGATTATTTAATTTTCCGAGCTTAGTAAGAATTTAAACTTAAAATATACATGTTATGTCGAAGTTCTGTAATATGTTAACAAAACCTGAAAAACTTCGATTTCTACTTTTGTTCATAACTAATTCAGCCTGCGCAGTCTTTAAAATAATTTTTTTTTGACAATAAATATTTACTGAATAAAACTAAAAATTAATGTTGTCTAGTTTTTTCAGGATATTTTAGAAATTGGGTAAAATTTTAATTTAGATTTCCACTAATTCTAAGTGCGATAAAACACTGTTTTGGTAATTAACTATCCTTTTATCTCTAACGGTTTCCAAGATCTCAACATTCTTTATGTTGAAAGGTTGAAACACACCCTGAGCTATACCGAATGTAAATGAAGTGTGGTACACCTCCTTTTTTATCTTTGGTTTTGATTTTATATATTTAAAATTTTAGAAATTTATATGTGCGAAAAATCGAGCTCTTTGAGCACATGCACACAATTGTTTCACTTCCGGTTTCGCCGAAAATGACCCCAACTATGTTATTTTAAATGGAACGCCCTATATATTTTTACATTTTTGGAAAGAGGAAGTGATTTTGTACAACTGTACTATTTTGGTTAATTTTTATAACCTCAAATAATTTTTTAAACAAAATTTAATTTGTTATTAAGTGTGCCGTGACCTGCATAAATTGAATTTTATTATGTCAACAATAGGGCCTTTCGTTTTACACAGCAAGTGATTCTATCACTTCAGAAAACGTCATAAAACGGTCACGTGACTAAATGAAATTATTGAAGTAAAACGAACGCTTGTAACCGGTGTCTGACAATTTACTATCTGTCAAAGTTTTTAGGTTAGTTTCATAGTTTATAAAATCAAAGGTAGAATGCAGGATTACTAATAATTAATTTTAGTTTTGATATTACCACTATTATACACTCAAAACTATTCATTTTTGCACTAATTGTCTGTAGATTAAACTAAATAACAATAGTACGACCATGTAATTTTGAGGTTATGTCATGACGTCACAACTGAAATGAACGATTCAGTTAAAGTGATTTAGGTCGAGAGCTAGATCAGTTCAACTGATATGTTTCACTTTAATATCAGTTCAACAGTAAATCGAACGCGTCAAATCAAAGTGATGTGATAGAATCACTTCAGTTAGTTGTTAAAACGAAAGGGCCTAATTGTACAAAAGACATTTTTGTAAATTTTAAATGACATTTAGGTTACTTTATTCGGTTTTAAAGGTTGCGGAATCGGTTTTTTGATAAAAAGTCAATTTTTTTAAATGGAACTATGGTGGTATAAGAGGTTATTCAAACGGAGCATCTTTTAACGAATCCATCAACACAAAAAACTTGTATTTTTGCTAAAAGTCTGCCTCAAAAATTTCAAATTATTGTGAAGATTTATTAAGAGATCCTGTTAATTGCAGTACACTGTGCATAATATATATTTCTGTTTCTTCAGATATAATTAAATAATCTCTTTCATTATTATTGGCGGGTTCATTGCCAAATTTCTGTTCAATGCTGTTAAAATAATTTACAGCAGGATAATGACGATCAGGGACCTTTTCTGCATTCACCAAATTTTAATAGTATATCAACTTGTTCTGTACGAGTGTAAAAGTAACATTTCATTTTGCAGCACCTATATTCATAATAATTAATTTTAAATACATTTAAATTAATAATAAGTTTTAATTCAATGACTGTGTAATAATTTTTCCACCACCACAATGACATACAAACACGTAAACAAGCATTTATTTGTTTCCATAGCGATCTTACATAGCACCTTTGTTTTTGTTTTGAATGATTTGTTTTGTTGCAGTTATTTACAGTGTACTGCGATTAACAGGATCTCTTAATAAAACTTTACAATAATTTAAACTTTTTGAAGCAAACTCTTAATAAAAATACAAGTTATTGGAATCGATGGATTCGTTAGAAGATGCTCCGTTTAAATAAGCGCTTGTACCACTATAGTCCCATTTAAAAAAATTGACTTTTTGTCAAAAAAACGATTCCGCAACCTTTAAAGTCTATTAAGGTAACCTTAATGTCAATTAAAATGTACAAAAACGTTTTTTGGACAATTGTTGACATAATAAAATTCAATTTATGCAGGTCACGGCACACTTAATAAATAATTAATTTTTGGTTCAAAAATTATTTGAGGTTATAAAAATTAACCAAAATAGTGCAGTTGTATCCAAAATCGCTTCCTCTTTCCAAAAATGTCAAAATATATAGGGTGTTCCTTTTAAAATAATAAAGTTGGGGTAATTTCCGGCGAAACCGGAAGTGAAACAATTCTGTGCATGTGCTTAAAAAACCTGATTTTTTGCACATATCATATGTCTAAATGTTCATTGACCTAAAATTAAAACTAAAGATAAAAAACACTTCATTTACGTCCGGTATAACAGTTACCATGTAATTACTTTAATTGGGTCATATTTGCGGTAATAAACTTGTTTGAATCAGTCGGAAAAAAATCGTAAAAATTACTCCGAATTAAATATTTTGTTGCCAAAATTTTTACTTCAATATTTAATACTATTTTATTTTTTAATCTTTGCACTGTAGAACTAGTAACTAATAAACTTGCAACTATTAGTTTTATCTACTCCGACGCTATTATCGCTAGGTTACTGCATCAATTTTAGTTTCTTTATTAACTAGATTATGAAACAAATAAATAACATTCGTGTTCTTAAAGGCCTGTACTCATTATCCAACTTGTCGGAGCCGACCGTTGGGAACTCCGTGTTGGGTGTTGTCTACACACCTCCCGACTAGTCCAACCAACACAGCATAAACGTCATAATTTTTTTTATTATTTTTGATTCTGATGCCATTTAGTGGATAACAAATTTATAAATAGCGTTAAATTTTCGGTTTAATAGTCCTTATCTAGAGGAATGTGGTGGGGCGGTTGGCTTGTTGGATGACTGGCCACCCGACCGTTCCAACTTGTCCAACTGTCAGATTGTTGGTCGGGTGACAGACTACACATTAAACAATTTATCGGAATGGTCGGTCGGTTGTACCAACAAATTGGTAGGTAAGTAGAGGCCTTAAGGATGCTTTATGCAACTTTTTTACATGAGCGCACTTGTTTTTGAAAACCCGATAAAAGGATAAAACGTCACTTTATCAATCAAAAGTTATTATCAAAACATCGAGGAACAACAAATTTTCTTTTAAAAAGGGAATTGTAATTTTATGCTCGAAAACGAAAAAATTATTAGATAAAAAATAATGGTAATAATATTACCATTATTTTTTTATAACTTCCTAAGTTATATTTGCAATCTGCTTATCATGAAGCAATAGGCAAATTTGTTGACAATCTAGACATGAGAAGATTTACTATCCAGTGACAGCAACCTAATATACTTTACTTAACTAACTTATTACTATCTTAATAGTTAAGAGTTAGTTACTATAGTTAAAAGCCACTTAAATTATTAGAGTTAGGTAAATCTAAAACTTAAATCCAATGGTTTTTAAAACGTTTTAACCGACGCACTTCAGTACTATTGTCTAGCAGATTTAAAGCACTTAAATTAGGATGCACTTCTAAACGGTGTTGGTATTTTTTACTATAGTTTATAATTTCTTCGCGCACTGTACTTATATTAAAGTTCGATACATACCACGGAGCTTTGCCTATAGTACGTAGCGTTTTTGACTGAAACTTTTGCAGTATTTCAATATTTGATGAACGTGTTGATCTCGAAAGCTGAATTCCATACGTCCAGATGGGCTTAAGTATAGTTTTTTACACCAGAAGCTTGTTTTCTGTGGTCAGTTGCGAATATAATATAATGAAATTCGTGTGATTACGCAACTTCTCTAACGACTCGTTGCGCAAACTTTCACACTCGTTCATTATCATGCTCTTAATAAAACTTGCATTATTAATAACTATAATATTACTGTAAAATATTAGATCACACTAAGAACAAATTTAGGGTCGTAGCTGGGACGAAATATTTAATATTTCCTTGGCAAAAATGCATTTGGCACGTTTCCTAATAAATAATAATATTGTAGAAAAACTAACAAAATAAATATCTTATTAAAAATCCGTGTAGATGCCCTTTCGCCTCCCTTCCTTACCAAAAACAAAGGGTTCTGCGCCGGGTAGTTTCGCCACTGGCCCTTAAAAAATGTGTGGTTTCTCTATAGTCCTGTAATTTTTGCTTCATCTTTTTAGTAACATTAAATGTTGTTAATGCCCAATTTACTAATCTTTTGCTCATTTATTTGTAATTATATACTAAGCCTATTAGTAAAATCATACGGGTAATTATATATTAAGGTTAGCTTTGTGTTCCGGCTTAAATTATATTGAATCATGTCCTTGTTCAGTATAGCATACACAAGGGTTTAGGGTTAAGGTATAAAGTTGTTTAAGATATCTTTATGGAGCGGTATCCTACATTAAATTACTTTCAGATTATACTGGAAGCCCTGGGAGATGCGCATATTACAATAATCTTGCAAATTTTGTACTGCAATAATACGTTTTTGACTTCATTTTTGTGCTGGAAGAATGACAATTTCTTAGTTAAAGATTTTTGGCGCTGATCAAATTACGAAGAGGTATTGATTAATAGTTGGCCTTGGTCAAATCACACAAACGAACACGAATGAAAGTATAAATGCAAACTTTGAGATCTAATAGTCCAGCTTTTTTTGAATTGAGATTTGTCTGAAATGCCATATCGGGTGGAAATTTAAATTTTGAGAAAATTGAGTAACGTACAGTGATTAACTATCTGTTTTTACAGATTTAAAGAGATTATCCAGTAAGAAAACTTATGATGTTAATGTTGAAAACATTAACAGTTTAATGTCCTTCCTATTCTACATTAAAACAATAGTTGCGGCATTTAAGAGGGTTCGAAAAATATTAAAGACGAAAAGAGGTGCTAGAAGACCAATTCTGCTTCAACACTGAAAAACATTGACGCTGTCCATTGTTTGATTTTAAAAGATAAACCAATCGGTCTAAAAGAAATATCAGAACCTTGAACATTTCATGAATGAGTTTTTTATTTCGTTTATAATGAATTGGGTATGAAAAAAAAATCAGCAATACCAAAATCCTAAATGCTGATTCAAAGCGAATGATTATGATAGTGGTAATAACATTATTTATAGATGGTATGTCAAAATGTTTAAATTGCATTGTGACAATGGATGTAACTTGGATCCATCATTATGATCCAGAGATAAAAGAGATTTTTTTTTGTGAGCATGGACTTAAAGGGTGTTTGTGCTGAATAAAGTAATTACTTTACAGATATGTAGTTTTCGTCTAGAGTGGGCCAAAAACTTATTAGTACCCCATCGTATTTAAATGAATCAGGGAGACTTTTTTTTGATAAAATCTCTGGCATAAATTAAAAATAGTTTTTCCTCCGCGGTAAATTAATATAGAGTGTATGTTTCTTTATTGGAAAAATTGAAGATCTCGTAAACCTTTAGAGATAAAAGGGTGGTTTATAAGAGGGAAGAACTGTGTTTTTACATGATTCGTAGGAATTTCTAATCTGTACTAAAGCATAACCAGCCATTTTTAAATGTTGATGATTTGGAATAATTTTTTCGTAGCAAAAAAAAACATTTTTTTTGTTTCCAGTTGTACTGTACATTAACATTTCTAAAGTAATGAAACCGAACACTGTATTGTCCCTAATTTACATAATGAAACAATTTTAATTTCAAATATTGATGTACTGTATAATTTACAATTTGAATACCTACTGCTTCTGTTTGATGGCTATTTGCTAAAAATGTGTCATGTCAGCTGTAGAGTGGACGCGTCGATCGAAGCCGATGTAAATATGAGGAGAGTTATTACCTATAATGATTCATTAAAGTTTTATTGACATTTTGTATAAGTTGTTTGTTTTTCTGTCATCGATTATTTTTGTGTACACCACACTTTACTAATCCCATAAAAAAGCGTTTTAATTTAGCTTAGTGAAGTACATAAAATGTACGTTTTCCTCCAATCATTTACTTGAAAGATTTAAGCTATTATTTTATTTAAAATATTGTCATAAAGAAAATATTTTTTCCTATAATTGTATTTTCTTTAACTCAGTGCTTAAGTCGGCAAACAAATTTGTTTTAAATACTGCACATCAAAAAATTGCACTGTCTCACAAATTAAATTTAAAAAATATGAACGTGTCGTATTTGCGAACCGTGTATAAAGTTACTAATTAATTATTATTATTGTGACAATTTGCATGGTTTGTAATAAACAAAAAACAACTGCAACATTAGAAGGTTAAGAATAATTGTCTTTAAGGATATTTTTTGTTAAATTGCAACCGCGTTTATGTAACAATTGACTGTTTACTAATTAGTCGATATCTGGCAACGACTTTAAAACGAGTGAGTATTTATTTAAGCCACCTCGCACATTTTAAAAGCCAAAATTAAAGCGTATTAATTATACAAAATGATTTTTTCTTATTGTTGGGACATTCCCAGTGGCGTAGCTAGAGTTTGTGTCGCCCGGGGCGGTCCCTGAATTTGCCGCCCCTATAAATAAGGGTTTCAAACTTTTTATTTTTCCAAAAGCAAGCAGAGATCGATACAAAAAATAGAGGGGGGAAACAAAGTGCGCCGCAGGCGATTTTTTTTAAATTTTAGACGTTCAAACGTGTTTTAACGCAAAGTTAGATAATGTAGAATACTTTACCATCTTCCAAATTACAGTTTTACGGTGGAACCTTTTCTGATTTTTATTTTCTTTAAACAGATCGCCCCCACTCCCACGATATTATTTTTAATAAGAGTGAAAAATCCCTGTTACAACAGAGTTTAAAACTGCATGGAATTTAATGCCTAAAATAAATGAACTGTTTCATAATTTTATTAGGTACTTGGAATTTCTGTCGTTTTCAGTGAAGCAAGATCAAGTAGCCCATTTTATCCCCTAACTTCGATAAGAACTCTTTTTTTTTTAAATTTATTTTTATGAATTTAATAGCGCCAGTGCCGGTACCGATTATTATATCTACTGATCCTTCATTACCCCGAGATTTTCATTTTTACCCCATATGGGTAGACTAAAACTGCCGCCCCAAAAAAAGTGCCGCCGGGGCGGACCGCCTCCCCCGCCCCCCCTTGCTGCGCTACTGGACATTCCTAAAAGAGATTTAGAGGGTATTGTGAGCTATTAAAGGTAGCTCGTGGTACTGGTACTACCGACCTAATTTGTTGGGGATGTGCTAAAATTTATTTGGTGTAGATTAAGATCTGATACAAAGTTATAAATGTGCTTTAGCGTGTAGGTATAGAGCAGTGGGGTGCGCGGGATAATTTGTAATAAATTAATGTTTCTATCACCACCATTAAACAATAAATTTTTTTATTTTGGGGGGCGCGCTAATCTTGCGACATTAAAGTAAGGGTGCACGATCAAAAAGTTTGGAGACCGCTGATATAGAGGACGCAGCGAAGCATTTTTTAAATTATTATATATTTTTGTTGTTTTTATAAATAACCGTCTCCATACATATATTTACACTTTTTTTTGTTTCTTAAAACGTCAAAGAATACTCTCTGGATTTGCATATATACATAGTTATATGCAAAATATTTTTTACGTGATTAATGGTCTCTGTGGGGTGATTGCTTATCTTCTGGATTAGCCAATAGAATAATCAAAGTATACGTGTAATGTTTTTCGATGATATAACCTTAAATATATATAAGTATATTCCATCTGATATAAAAAAATAAAAATCATGCATAACATTATTACAATATAAACTAGATTTTTTGATAATTAGCTTTGCAGTGTTTTTATTTTTTAAAGCATTTTGCAAGTTAGTAATAAACGTTTGTGCTGTTTTTTTGATAACTTTTTTTATCAAGCAATCTGTCTTTAAAACAAAAAAAAGACAATAAGCGCTATTTGTGGCGTAGCTTAAGTTAATAAAACAATCAAGTCATGCTGGTGAAATTGTCCTGTAGGGAGTATTTCTTTGAATAGCCTCATTTATATCGTTTATCTTTTACGGAGGCTTAAGATATTTATGTATTTAGTTACAGTTATTGTTTTATACTAATTGTAAGACACTAATTAAAACGAGTAGTTAGGTTCGAGGGTTTGAACCTCGTTAATTGCCTTGTTTTTTCTTCTGGGTCGTATCATGAAGTTTTTCGCCAAATTGTTCGGGTGCGTTTTTAGCCGTGCGCGAAACTTAACACTAAGCTTTTTGATTTCTTCTTTAACAGAATTCACTTAAAGACCACTATGGATTATTTGGTTGGTATTGGTAACGTACCATGGCGCATTTACTATTAATAATAATAATCTTTATTTGTTCTGCATATCCCACAAAAGGCGTAGAACTTGTCACAGTTATACGCAGCACTTTATTTTGATACCTTTGTACAATGTTTATGTTTGAATATCTGGCTGAGCCCCAAGGCAATCAGCCATACGACCATATGGGCTTTATGGCTAATTTGTAGATTGGAAGCTTGTTTTCTTGCGTTAGCTCTGACTGACTGCGTAACATCCAGTATAACTAATTTAGTTTATTGCCCATTTGTTCTCGTTTGGCTAATAATTAAAAATAGAAATAAGACTATTATTTACTCAATTACTTATTAAGAACAATGAGACTATTTGCTTTATTCTCTTTGTTTTGTGGATTGTTTTTGAATTGAACTAAAAGTTTTACGGATTTTGTGGATCCCTTAAAAACCGTTATAACTTAACTTAATCGATTGATTCGTTTAAAAAGAAAGTTATACACCTAAACGAATCAAAAACAAATTAGGTTACAATGAAAACTGCCCAAGACTGTAAATTTCCGACAAAGTTACCAGCTAACTTTGTAAAAAAAGTTTCCGCAGTGGATTTTTTTATTGACATTTCTGTGATTGCAAATAACCTTTCTCAATTCATTTTAAGAAAAAGTGTTATCGAAGTCTTCTGCAAGATATTCAGGCCGCATATAATTTGCATTTTTACTTGTTACTTCAGTTTAGATAAATTAACTTTCATAGCTTGAAATAAGTAAGTTGTATTCGTGATGTAAATAAATATTTTGATTAAAAACGTTTGTTTCTGTTGTTTTTTGTTTGTGAAAAATGTACCGTTATTTTTACAAATATTTGTCGTAATATAGCTCCTAAAAAAGAAATGCTCCAAGCTTAAATATTGTTTAAAATAAAATTCATCTCACATTTTACATCAAAGTAGGAGCTGAAATATTTGCTGTATCCAAGAAAAACAGAAAACAGTTTGAAAATGTAAAGTACTATTTTTAACATACTATCATTTCTGTAGCTTCAGGAAATATTGTACAAGCTTATGTATTACAGGGTCGGTTTAATAATTTGAAGGGCCGGATGAAATATTTTTTGTAGGGTTGAAAATGATTAAGGCAGTAATTAACCGAGAAAAGTTAGAAATCGAAAGCAAAACTATTTATTCAAACAACAAAAATATAATAATATAAAATACATACTGTAGCTGACAACGGCCACACATACAATAAGTTTTTAGTGAGCCTAATAACTAGTGTTCTGGATTTCAATGTATTTTTAAGTTTGCATTAACAAAAAGACACTAAACAAAAAAACCATTTTAAAAATAATACACTCACTTCAAGGAATAAATACTAATATAATGTTTTGGCAGGATAAGTGGACTGGAAGAAGGGCGCAATTAAGACTGATATGAAAAAGAGGAGCGCAATAAAATTTTGTATAGAAACGGGCTTTACAAATACAAAATTATTGAGAAATACTGAATTAAGGCAAAAAGTACCTTTTTAAGATTTGTGTGGCTGGTTTATGTACTCTTACTAAAATATAATACTGTTTTAAGTTTTAACATAAAAAAATGTTTAACACGTTGCCTAAGATACTACTACAATTTATAATCAACGCAAAAACAATTCAAAACTTAAAAAAGTTTCGCATATCAAACAGTACGAATTGCAAAGAAGTATTTGATATTAAAAAGACAAAATTTATTGTAGGTATTTGTAACAGCAAAAAAATAAGCTTAACGTTTTTCTTTAGAATCGAGAAAATTAATAATCCGCTATATAGGTCAGGTAACACTGGCATTTAACTGCCTTTTTAATTAATTTCAATATTCAGGAATCAAAGAAACGTTATATACTACAAAGAAGCAAAATTAAAAATCAGTTTTTGTTTTACGTAAGATTTTGCAATACCAGTAAATTTTGTACAGTTTTTAAGTATTATTAAATGTAACACTTAAATCAACATCAAATAAAAAGAAATATGCTTAGCGAAACATTATTATCTACAAAGTCCAGATCTCAAATATGTATTGTCCATAAAGAGAGGGCTACACTTTTAACACATGTTGTAATTAAGATTTAATTGTAATAGTATCTAAGTAAAAAATTATAAAATACAATCTTGGTTTCCGGGTTTGGAACCGCGTCTTCTATATTTAGAAGTAGTTGACGTTTCGACCATTGTGTCTTGGTCTTTTTCAAAACGACTAATTTGTGAGAGATGTTGCTGGGTTTATATATCCAGCTTGTGGAGGCGTGGCGTTCCGCTTGATGGATTTGTTCTGCCTCAGTGATTTTGTGATGACTGGTTTCCAGATGTTTGGGAGTTGTATGCCTGTGTCTGTTGTAGTTGTTTGGGTTCTTGATGATTTCCAATGATTCTCGATATAATCTTGGCCAGAAATGGTTTGCGCGGGCCAGTAGTTTTGTTTCTCTGAAGAGGATGTTGTGTCCTGTACCCTGGGCGTGTTCTGCTACCGCTGATTTATCGACTTGTTTTCTTGTTGTTTGTCCTTCGTGTTCTTTGAGACGCGTTTGTATACTCCTGCCAGTTTGTCCTATGTATACTTTTCCACAGGAGCAAGGTATGCTGTATATTCCCGCGTGGTGTAGTCCTGTGTCGTGTGTTCTTCTTAATTTATTCGAGAGCTTCAAAGGAGCGTTGAAAACGGTTTTGATTTTATGTTTTTGTAGAAGCTTTGAATATTTTGTTAGTCACTCCGCTGATGTAGGGCAAGTAAGTCGTAGCGATGTATTCTTTCTTTTCTTTTCCTTCTTTTGGCGTGGCATGTTTTTGTATCGTACGAAGTATTTGTTTACGCTGGTAACCGTTTTCTTGCAGGGCTCTCGTGACCATGTTCAGTTCTTCTTTGATGTTTTCTGGTGTGCATATCTCTTTAGCCCTATGTATTAATGTGTTGATCACCGATTGTTTTTGGGGGCCGGGTGGTGATGTGATGCAGCATTTAGATATCGATTAAAAAATTATAAATTATTATGAAATGTAAAAAATATCTTAAATTATTTGTTTTCAATTTTTTATGTGTTTAATTAAGTAAAGCTAGTTTATTTATGTAATGTTTCGTTTTTCTTTTCAATGGCTACTTGGATTATACTTAACAAAAACAATAATACTGCAATAACTTACTTAATATTAAAGATAAACCGAACAACCCCTACTTCAATATAACGAGAAAAAAAATCTCTTTTTCATGAACCCATATGGTTGCCATTTAAAAAAGGTCAATTTTGGCTTATATGTTAAAATTAAGTGTGTCATGACTTCTTAAGCCGCGTCCAGATTGGCGAACAAAAGTGGAAACCGAACATAGCGCAGTCCACCATTTCATCGGGCCTGCCTCTTAATAGTTTTATACGATCAACGAACAAAAAAAAGGCAAAGCCAACAAAGTTTTGCAATATTTTAGGGCGCCTGTAACGTAGGAGTGCAAGAAAACCGTGATCCGCCAATTGTCGGTATTTCGACGAACCATCAAAGGATGAATTGCATGCGCATGTGCAAACGTGGACAGCTCGGACGACTCAGCCGTATCACAGCTAGTTTTTGTACTCTCTTACCAAAAAGTCGTTTTGATAGATAGTGTTGATCTGTTAATTATTTTCGTCATGGAGTGGCCTAACGGAACCGTTGTAAAATTGATCGACCCTTATTGTTACTATCACATAAGGAACATTTTAATAAAATATGTATTGAAAAATAATGCTTGGAACGCCAACCTACATACAACTTAGTTTGCTGCCATGGTCTTCGCGTTTTTTAAAATTTGTTTTGCTTCGTTTTTCAAGGCAAAGTGGATATAAATATATGATGCAGGCGCTGGCAGGGACTTATTTGCACGTTGCACTCCAACTAATACAGGTTGTCTAACAAGTAACAAGGTATGCATTCGCTAATTTTTACCCGACTTGAAGAAAAGATTAAGAAATATCCTAATCTCTAAAGCTTATTATGGAGTTAGTGAATATCGTAATGACGCTTGCTTTAAAAACTCTTTTAAGTAATATAATTTTGTGTTGTGTATACAGGGTGGTGCTTTTTTCGATGCTCACCATTGCTATCTTGGAAACGGTAAGAGATACAAGGTCGGTTAAATTAGAGAAAAGTTGCATATTTTTATGGCGATTAAGAATCTGAAAAGAAATCCTGGATATTTTGATTAGTTTTTGATTTATTACAAAAAAACTGAAAAATGTGATTTTAGAAAAATATTATTATCTTTCCTACCATTGACGCTATTTCATTTAAACTTGGTAGCTTTATGTTTTTGACCATCCTGGGTTTGATGACGTCAAAAAAAAATTTCTAAGCCTTCTAGATTTCAAGTTGCGATAGTCAACTTTTTTATTTCTTATGGCCGCCATATTGGATTTTTACACCATCAGACAGACAAAAAAATTAGCTTTTCAGATTGGTAACCAACATACATTTTTTCTTTCAAAAAACTTGCTGAAATTTTAAAATTTGTGTAAATAATTCATAAAATCGAAAATGCTCTGAAAAACAATTGAAATTATAATATAAATCAAAGTGACACAACATTTTATAGGTCTAATAAAATAACGAAATGACAATAAATTTGAAACACCAGATAAATAATTATTTAAATTGTTTAAAGTGCGCGCCGTTATGTATGATGTAGTGGTTAGTCCTCAAATTCATTTCGTCCACTGCCTTTAGGATAGTTTGTCTCAGAATAAAGTCGAAAGCATTTTTGATTTTATGGCGAAGAAGTTCAATATTTTCCGTTGGGGTTGCATAAACAACATAAAAGTAATCCACAGGCGTTAAACATGGCGATCGCGGAGGCCAATAAACAGGACCAAACGTACCAAGTCATGCATTTTAAAACCGTACATCCAAATTAAAATCCTTTTACAATGCGGGCGTTGTGAGGACCAGCTCCTTAATGCTGAAACTACTGATGATTTTGAATTGTTAATAATAGCAATTCGCCTAACATATCTTCTAAATATGTTTCCAACAATCTTAATTTCGTTATCATTAGACCTATAAAATGTTGTGTCACTTTGATTTATATCATAGTTTCAATTGTTTTTCAGAGCATTCTCGATTATGAATTATTTACACAAATTTTAAAATTTCAATAAGTTTTTTGAAAGAAAAAAAGTATGTTGGTTACCAATCTGAAAAGCTAATATTTTTGTCTGTCTGATGGTGTAAAAATCCAATATGGCGGCCATAAGAAATAAAAAAGTTGACTATCGCAACTTGAAATCTAGAAGGCTTAGAAAATTTCTGTTGACGTCATCAAACCCAGGACGGTCAAAAACATAAAGTTACCAAGTTTAAATGAAATAGCGTCAATGGTAGGGAAGATAATAATATTTTTCTAAAATCACATTTTTCAGTTTTTTTGTAATAAATCAAAAACGAATCAAAATATCCACGATTTCTTTTCAGATTCTCAATCGCCATAAAAATGTACAACTTTTCTCCAATTTAACCGACCTTGTATCTCTTACCGTTTCCAAGATAGCAATGGTGAGCATCGAAAAAAGCACCACCCTGTATATTCGTATATATGTGTATTATTAATATCATTATTGTGACATGTTCTATGCCTTTTTGGATTTTTCAGAACAAATAAAGACTACTACTACTACATAATTCGAATGTTTAGGACCCAAGGAAAATGTTTACACCGATTAAAAAAAAATTATGTAAGAAGTACAGAGTTGGTTAAATGGGTCAAAATGATTTATGATTTAAGGGCAATTATTCTATGAAAAATATTAATAGTTTCTGCGCTATTGATAAAAAACAAAACACAACAGGTTTTTAATTTTTGCTTATAACTTGCTTATTTGAAATCGCACTCAAAATATTTTTAGACATTATTTGCGTAGATATGAAATTTTACCCATTTTTATTTGTTTTTGTTTTTGTAACATCAACTTTCTGATTTTAAAAATCTGATCATTTTGTTTTTATCAATAGCACAAAAACTATTGACGTTTTCAAGATATTTTTTCATGGAATAGTTGCTCTTACATCACAGATCATTTTAACTCATTTAACCAACTCTTTATCTCTAACCATTTACGAGATCCCCATGCTGTTCACGATATCTGGGACATCTTGTTTATGAAGGGAGACAATGTTTTTTATAGGTAAAACCGTTTTATTTAGGTCCTAAACATTCGGTTTACATAAAAAAGCATAGGTACCTTGTGAGACAAACTATGAAAAACGAGCAAACGGTTGCACGTAAGTCATTTTCACCACTCCCTCAGGTTCACAATCAAGCCAGCCGAAGGGGGTGGCGATTATGTCAGCGATCAGATTGTCTGCTTCGCCTTTTTTGCGCTGGTGTGTGTGTGTAGTACCACAGGAGTGCAACAAAACCGCAATCCGCCAAGTGTTGATATTGTTTAGCAGGCTCGCTAAAATGGTGGACTGCTTTATGTTCGGTACTCAGTTTTGTTCGTAATCTGGACGCGGCTTTAGATATTTTTTTCTAATTCTACCAAAAAATATCTACAGGAATCATTTCACAATTTGATTTTAACGTAGGTGGCGATGGAATTATTTACCGTTCAAAAAATCGTGTTTTTAGTTGTTTTAAAATATTTAAAAAAGCTGAAGATGTACGTCAAATGTCAAAATGGCATTAAATTCTTCTTGAAATTTTGCCCATTGCTAATTTATGTAGTTACAGTTTTGTGAAACTAGGTTAAACGACGACGCCAGTGTAGCGTCTCGATGCGATCCTGAAACCGGTCCTGGTAATGCACTGAATATTGTGTAAAACGATATCCTCCAATAACCGCTACATCTTCCGGCCGTAAATCTTCTGCAGGACCTATCAATAAATCGCTTTTAGGCAAAATGGCTATAAATAATATATTATCTAGCCTTACACGCAAGTGTTAAGTCAGTTGAGGTGTACCCTGGTTTTCCTAATACTTTATATTTATTATTCCTGTGGGACAGTTCCAAGATAAAGTGTGTAGCAAATTGGTATCAGAGTTTGCGTAGCTTATAATAAGTTATAACGGCAACACAAGCGATTACATTTTAATTAATTTTCAACTAAATTGTACATTCCCAATCGTTATTTTGGTAAATATTTTAATATATAGGACTGAAATAAAGTTTAAATTTAATTCTGATTTAATATTACTGATGTACTTTTTTAAATATTCGTAGGATAATTATTTCTTTTCGACGGTATCTGTTATGTATCTGTTATGTATCTTTTATTCTCATTTGTTATCTAATATTTGGTACCTTACATGATTGGTTATTGCTATATCGAAACATATTTGCCAAAATGAGAATGAAGCGACTTGCAATCAAGAATTTACTAATATCTTTACTACAAAGAAGCGAATTGATTTAGAAGTAATAAAACGTAATTTTTCTATTTAATTCAATTCTTTTACGTTTTTACCGTCACTCGTTAAAACGATTTCCAAGTATTTGTAATCTTTTGTAGTTTTGATTGTTGCTTCACTCAAAGGCAGATTTTCTTTCACTGCCATATTTATGTTGTATTATTTTTCGTGTTTATTTTTACACCCCAACTTTTATATTTCTCAATAAGTTTCCTTAACATATACGAAAAATTCTGTTTATTCTCGACAATGAAAACCAGGGGCGCTATTCCCAACTCGCTCGCTTTGACAGCAGTGCTCATGAAAGCGAGCTTCGTCAATGCGAGTGAAGCGGTCGTTTCTGTATTCTCATATACACCCCTGCCTTTGCAATTCTTCGACGCGAGTGGGTAGATGTTGCAACATTGGAATTTTGCATGGGCTGTCACTTTGCCGCCAGTTTTTGAATGTTCTGTGGTTTTTGTTTTGATTGATTATGGGGAAATTAACGGAGCAGCAGAAAGCAGCATTAGTAGAAATTCTTGGGAGAATAGTTAATTATTAAGTGGCAAATTTTCACAAAATTTTACATATAACGATGCCCAAAAGCAATGGAGTGTAATTACTACAAATTTAAATAGTATGTAAAATGTATTGGAACGAGTATCCCTCGAAAGTCTAATTTTTTTTCGAAATTCATCGACATTTAATTGTGTAAATCCTGAATGTATAAAAAGAACAATACAAATCAAAAAAGAGAACATTGCGGAATTAACTGAAAAACATATTTTAAAAGAAAAAAATTGCACAATTGTAGAAAAAGTAGATTATTCTTATATATTATTTCTAATTACACATATATCAGTAAAATTATTTACATATATATTCATAAATATAATATAAATCATTGAAAATTAGTTTCTTTGGTTGGAGAAATCACGTCCTAATAAACTAACATTCCTAGTATAAAGTAGCCTTCTACCCAATAAAATCGGTTATTTAGATTCCTTTCCATATTACTAATAAGAAAAAAATATTTATTCATTAAATACCTAAATTTATTAGAATCTTTTTCTTTAAGAAACCTTTTTTTCATACATTTATTCCTTTTTAATTAAATTTAATTTTTGAAGTAATAGATGTTACGATGTTTTTTTTTTTCGTTAGAAAATCTGTATTATTTTTAAACTCATCATAAAAATAAATACAAGAAATATTCTTGTAATTGTATGCCAGGGCCGGCCTTAGGGGGGGCAGAGTGTGCACCGCAGACGGCCCCGCGGATAGACCGGCCCCGCGCTAGCCGTCTAGGGTGCTTTTTTTTAGATCACCAGCCTGTTTTTTCAGTTTTTTTGTAACATTTTACTTTAACTCGGCCCTTTATCAAAATATCCGGCCTCGCATTTGTTTTCGCACACGGCCCCGCAAACCCTAGGACCGGTTCTGTTGTATGCATTAAGTTTAAGTTCGAATATTAAATGAACTTTACTAAACATTCTCATTTCAAAAAAGGGTAACCGAAAAAAGAGAACAAAAGTGAACATTTTTACATGAAAAAAGAAAAAGAAATATCAGAATTAAAAAAGAGAAAATGTTTCTTTAAAGTGATATTCTGGCAACCCTATGTAAATGAATTTAATAATATTAAATTATAAGGTTCGGCCACATCATTTTCAGCCTGTTGTAAGTCCTCAATTAAATTTATAAATTTAATATCATCCATAATAAAAGAAAACAACAACTCGCAACACACACAAAGGTTACCATTTGGGTGCAAAGCGAGCGGTATTTGCGGGGAGGAGTGGGTCTACCCACTCGCGTTGAACGGGAATGGAGCGCCTGCGAGAGGAGACGTTGGGAATACGATTCTCAGTGGTTTGTGCACCCCTCGCGTTCAACGGTAGTGATATCGCTGAACAGGAGGAGTTGAGAATACCGCCCCAGGTCGTCTGCAAATAATAGCTTATAGATATTTTTTTCTCCAATTTGAACTTCTAACTTCTGGTCTCATTTAGAATTTAAAAACAATTTAAACAGTGTTGGAGGGGAACAACAGCCCTATCTTTGTGGACAGAAAGTTAATCAGTTATTTACTAATTTTTACATAGCTCAGCTGACATTGTTTTCATTAGAGATTAAGCAAATAAAAATTTTAACATTGTGAATTTAATGGATGCTTATGTTTGTATTCATATTTATTCTGTGCCATTATACCTAAAGCAAAAATAATTAACGTGCTAAACCGTGCAGACATTATAATAAAACAATAATCTTTTCATGGGTGTGTATTTGTTTTGTAAAATTCAGAGTACGTGATTAAATAATAAAGTGCTAATTTCGTCCTAATAATAGCTGCGTTATTCGTTTACATTCCATGACTTTCAATTGTTTAATGTAGAGCTTTTAATTTGCATGTCACAACAAAGTATTTAGTTAGAATTAATCGTATTCCTGGGCTCTTATAATTAATTTTATATAAAACGTTTTAGGTTGGCCGTGTTATTAGTAGAAAAGGCGCAATCAATTATCAAGGGTAATATAACTAGTGCATACAATTTTTTGATAATTGCTTACCGTTTCCACGGAAACTTCTAACAATTTCACGACACAAAATGTCATCTGAAAATTTCACGAGACGGTTTAATTTAATTTTTTGGTTGAAGTCGCTCCATAATAAGTCTTTTTTGATGTTTTAGCTGGTAAGTGTCTTTATGAAAAGATCTTTTAAGGACATAATTAAAAACAATAAAGGTGCATTTAAACGACAAAACCATCAGTGGATGGCTGTGAAACTAATTAAATAGTTAAGATTGTTTACGAAATTGATCCGTTTAAGGATCCAATCTAGTCGTTTATTTACTAAAAGTATAAATAGATGTTAGGTTATAATTGGACAGTAAGAAGATGTTCGGTAGAGTTCATTAAACTTATGTATTAGTTTTACTGAACTAAATTTATTGATTTAATTATGACTTTTATGGCACGGATTCTTACAGATGTATTAAGAATTTTCAACAATGTTTAGTAACAATAAATTATTTATGGAAAAACCTTTTTTTATTTCTAAATAGTATATTACATAACAAGAGTTGTAAGAATCATATTCCGTACGAGTGGAAAATTGCTTTATTACTCGAGCTTTGTACAAAACTTTTTCTACGATGACGTAATGCATTCGATTTTATCGGAGTTTTGGCTAATAGTAAACTCTTGTACGTACGCTGTTAACTTTCAAGTTTGAAGTGAGTCTACTTTAACATTTTTAGAAAACTGTGCTTGTTGCTTACCGTGTGTAAAGACCCTCTTACAATGCATGCAGGCAGGCTGTACAGTTATAGTCATATACAATAGTGGTCGAAAAAAATACGTTTACAGTTCTATTTTCGTGTGCCCTGGTAATGCAAAGCAAAAAATGGGAACAATGTTTTTCTTTTATATAAAAACGAGGTTTGTTGGCCGCTAGATGCTTTCAAAGCGAATTCACCTTCATTAATAAAGTCTGAGATAGCATTTTATGCAGCAGGACTTTCTGTTAATAAATTAAGAATAAGACTAATGCCCGGTTTCTCCGACACATCTCAAGATCGAACTTATATAAGCCAGCCTTATATTTAAGACCGTCTCAAGATGACAATGCGTTGCACAGAAAACATATTCCGGAATCTGTTAGACATCTCAGCTAAGTTAGAACTCGGTTTGGCAACGTTGCAAGAAGTCGGCACATTATAACGGCAGATTTGAATGGCAAATTTTCATTGGCCATTTACATCACAGCTGTTAAAACGGCTCCCTGTGACATCTTGTTGTTGCTATCAGCTGTTAGTCACATATAAAGTTACAGTTCGGTGTTTATTATTTTATTTTGTGTTGAAATGGCGAAAAAAAAAGAGTAAATTATACCATGGAGGAAAAACAATTATTAGTTAGCTTGGTGGAAGAAAATAAAATAAATAGATTATGTATACAGGGTGTTTGAAATTCGAGTTTAAGCATGGGGTTCTCGCTTATTATAATAGCTAGAGTATAGGTTTAAATTTGGCAAAGTTGCTATTTGGTGCTCATTAATAATCCAAAGAGAAATTGGAAATATCTCAAGCAGTGTCCGAGAAAATTAGGAAAAACTGGAAATACGATTTTTGAAAATCGTCTATAACTCCTTTGGAGTATGAAATATTTCAAATGTGTAAAAACATTGCCGAAGCAACTTTTTAAGCCGAATCGGATGGTAGTCACACATTTTTCTTAGATCGATTCGTTTTTGTTTTATGACAACCAACTTTGTTTTTGCTTATGGGCGCAAGTTTTGCTATTTACATTATCAAATAGCATTTATTTTTCTAAATCCGTTGATGTATCACACATGGTATTTTACTTTTTCTTTTATTGTCAAATTTCAAAAATTACGTTTTAAACAATAACCATTATAAATCAGGTTGGCCGGTCATTGTAGTTTATGTATCTAAAAGTTTTAAAGGCCTGTTAGTCGTAAAAATGAACTTTAATAACGAAGAAAAACGCGATATGCTGCCCATCAGAAAAAACAAAGTAGGTTGTCTAAAACAAAAACGAATCGACCTAGGAAAAATTTGTGACCACCATCCGATTCGGCTTAAAAAGTTGCTTGGGCAAGTTTTTTACACATTTAAAATATTTCAAACTCCAAAGGAGTTACAAACGATTTTTAAAAATCGTATTTTCCAGTTTTTCCTAATTTTCTCGGATACTGTTTGAGATATTTCCAATTTCTCTTTGAATTATTAATGAGCACCAAATTTAGCAACTTTGCCAAATTTAAACCTACACTCTAGCTATTATAATAAGCGAGATCCCCATGCTTAAACTCGAATTTCAAACACCCTGTTTACTCCAATTGAGGCTCAATTTGATCTAAGATCACAATAACTGTCTCTTTTGTGAGGCGAAAACGCATAAAAAAACGATCGTATTCGAAATCCGTAAATGGATTTGCGCGAACAAATCGCCTTCGAGGAATTACAGGGTCGTACAAGTCATCATCTGCATCATCTATCATATTTATAAAGTCAATGTCCATATTTAAACTTAAACCACAATTTAAACAAACACTTAACTACAAACAAAGCAAATACAAGATACTTTTAGGTTATGTACTCCAGCTCAAGTTCTAGTAAACAGCGACTCAAGATGTGAGCTCAGCTCAAGTCGAATATGTTCTTAAAATTGCTTGGTGCAACACTTTATACCGTTAAGGCGAACTTAAGATTCAGCTAGATCTTAAGATGTGTCGGAGAAACCGGGCATAAGTGGCCCAGCCATATATCACCTTTGTTTTCTTAAATCGTATTACAAACTTCAGTGTAAAATGTATGTTATTGTCTTCAGTATCCTGAAATTGCAATAGAAAGGTAATATTTTTTAAATGTATATTTCTCTCACCAATATTATTATATTATTTATAATAATCATGGACAAAATGTTATGCATATGCTTTGGAGTTGTTTTTAAAAAGTAAATCGCTTACTGTCTTATTTGGTTTATTTATTTTAAAATAATGACATAACGTATTACATCTCAGCATCGTGGGAAATCCCGGATAGAACACCGTTTCCTTGCAACAAATTGTTGTAATACAAGTAGTTCTATTAAAAAAAAGTGGTCAGTATTATAATATAAATAATTTTTGATCTTGGTATATCATTTTCTCCAAAAACAGTGTTACAGGAAAGGTAGGTAACACTTTCAGATAATAATCCCTACAGCTGTACAAACACCATCTCATTATAGGAAAGTGTTTGAAAAGAAGAGTAATCGTCTAGGGATGACCCTTTTCAAGCAGGCATCGTCTATGACGAAATGGCAACTAATATAACATTACATTTAGTAAAATAACGCTTGTAACAGAATAGTATTGCTTTAACGTATATTGAAACAGTAGTAAAAATAACAGTTAAATAAAAAATGATTAAGTCAAACTTATTAGCTAAAAAATAATTTTAAATCTGAATTTGTGTTTTAACGTGATACTTGATAAATCTCAGAGTTAACGATC